>PVJH01013009.1:0-62187 GCA_004026705.1 Nesogale talazaci | reverse complement strand
AAAAAAAAATGACCTGAACATTTATGTGGTAGCTTTGCTACTTGTTGGCAGTGATCATAGGCCACAGTATCTCTGAGTTCATGGTTTTGCTTTATCAACTGGCAAAGTACTGCATGCCCTCAAATAATTGTTGGCAAGATTACATGAAATTATAATAAGTGAAATGCGCTGTAAACTTTAAAGAGTTATCGTAATATCCAGGGTTAACATAAAAGGTAATAATTCCTGACTAGGAGATTTTATTCTTTCCAAGACAAATAGGCAAAGGAGAAAATCCTGTTTGAGATTTCTCACCTGAAAATTTATTTGGCCATTTGATGAGACACCACATAAAATCTGTAAGTGTGTAAGTGCACATGCCAAAGAGGGTGAGAAAATTCGTGTCTGACATTCCCAAGCTGACTCATCACAGGCCCAAATTGAAATATAACAGTCCTTGGGCTGTTTTCCCGGGAGGCAAGCGACCAAGATCTCAGTGCCTCCAGTCGCTCATATTTCCCAGTTGTTCTTGCCGGCCAACAGCACGTGCCACTGACCCTATCGGGGACACGGTTGGACTGTGAGGGCCCCGGTCTGCCGTCAGCAAGCGTGAGCCGTCGGCGCTGCCCTCACCCAGGATCCCAAGACCTTGAGGAAAGCCAAGACACTGCGTGGGCTGGGTCTCACGGGGCCTGCGTGTGATTCTGAGACTTCCTTACTGATGACGGGACACTGACTAAAACCGGGTGCTGTTGGAAGTGGGGCGGAGGCAGGCTCTGACCTGTCCATCGCCACAGTGGCTCTTCTTGGGAAAGCACAGGGTGATCCAAACGCAATCTAAAAAGGGACGTTAACAGAGCCTACTGGTGACCAATGATAGCTGGGGAAGAGGGAGCGGGGATAAATGGGATGAGAAACATCCGCAACAACAAAAATGCAAGCCCCTCTTAATATTCATGTGAGTACATTATCAGGTAGGAATGTGCTTTGAGGCAAGAATCAAAACACCCGATTTACAATGGCTTCAAAAAAGTTTAGGAAGTCTTACGCTGTCAGGAGGCCGTCTGGGTCTGGTGAGGCTGCTTCAGGCTGTCTTGGAGAGCCCGGCTCTTCCCCTTCCGCTCACGGCCTTATTTGACATCTAGAACTCCTTTATTGCTTGGCAGCATGACCAAAGGTCTGCCAGAAAAAAGGGCAAAGGAGCAAGGTAAAAACAAGTGGGGCCAAGTCTGTATTTCGGAAGGATCATTTTCTCTCGTGATTTCGCCTTCCATCTCTAGGGTCAGAATGGTGTCTACAACGTTCTACCTTAGGGTGGCAGATATTTGCTGCTCCTCTGAACAATACCATGGCTCTGTAGGCACAAAGTCAGGGGTGTCAAAACTGGCATGGAGCCCTGAGGGTGCACTGGCTGTGTGCATGGGTCGTCTAGCCTCATGGTTGGCAGTTGGGAGAAAGACTGGTCTTTTCAACTCCTGGTAGCTGGGACAGTCTCAAAAGCCCACAGGGAGTCACCGTGTCTGCACTGACTTGACGGCAGTGAGATTACGGATAGGTGATTCACAGAGCCCTTTGCAACTCGGACAGGGGAAGATGGTGACATCACTGAGCCTACAGACGACAGTAAAACAAAGCCAGAGAAAAACAAGTCAAGTGAATACGGACAAATTGCAGAAAGAGTGTAGTTAAGTGTTAACTAATGTATTTTTAGTCCTGGAAAAATAAACAAGAAATTTTACTCATGGAATCTAAACTATAGCTAATGGACTATGGACACACAATAATTAAAACCAAATTAAAGTTCTCACTGAGAGCCTTAGAAAGAAAGTGCGTCTTCAAGACATTAGTCAAATGGGCTGAAGGGTCGAAAGCTTTGTGACCTTTACTTTTCGATTTATCTGTTTCTAAATTAATTTGGCAAAGCATTTCTTGAGGCCTTCTATGGGCAACACACCGTGGTGGAGGCGAGGGGCTCAAGGAAGGTGAAGAATACAAAGTGGAATAAGACACTCTCACCACCTTCCCCAAAGCTCGCAACGAGGAGGGAGGGCCCTGGAGAGACTGGTGTGAGGGAGAGGCAGGAGGGGAACAGTATCAGCGAGGGCAGACTCCAAATCCGACGGGATGCTGGGGAGGCTGCGGCTCTAATTCCACCGCAGCGACAGGACGGCAGGTTTTCCCAGGTCTGCTTGCATGTCCTACAGAACCCTCAGCCCTTCTCCGACACACAACGGGCCTGCGGTTTGTCCCGTGTATGTGCTTCTCTCATGGTAGAGTCTCATGGGTCCTTCCCTTCAGCTATTAATGGACATTTATTTCATCTTTTTAAAAATTTATTTATTTGGGGGCATCACTGCCCTCTGGTGGGAGTGGGAGCTACCCAGCCTTGCTCCTGGAGAGCTGCTGCTGGATTTGAACCACCAAGCCTGTGGGCCGCAGTCCCGCACACAACCACTTAAACCACTGGGGCTCAGCCCACTTCTTTAATCTTAGAACTTCTAGCATACCAACCAAACAACTTAGGAACCAACAGGGCAATGACTTTTCACATTTTAAAAAGGAGCATGTTTAAAACAACAGGCTTAAAAAATGCAATCGTATACAAGCGGGAAAAAAATCATAATTCCATAAGCCAGAGAAACTCACTATTAATCTTTTGGTAAATGTTCTTTCAATACTGTTTTGTCTCCCTTACATAAAACATGGACATTTTCTCATGACAATAACGACTCCTTTGCCGACAACACGCTTTCTAATTGTGGTGCTACGTTGCATCTTATGGGTGTACCGTAATTTATAAACTGACGCCACGATGTGAAACAATTAGGTGGCTTCCAATTCCTTGATGATCTAAGAGCTCATCAGTTTATTTTTTTAGGGTAAATCCCTAGAAGCCAAACTTTTGGATCTGTGAGCGCATGTTTTCAAGATTTTTGAAAAACAGAATGTCCACTGTGTCAAGTTCAGAAGTAAAAAGCATGCAAAGGCATTTTGGTGAAGAACGTTACGGGGTTTTCTTTAATGCACACCTACTCATATAGTCCCAATAATAGGCATTTACTTATGCCTATTCTCTATAACATTATGCTTTTGTTTTATAAAGTATGGTATAGTAATAAATCAATGCTGGTTTAAAATTAAATGCAAAACACCTTTCTATAATGATTGTTCTTCTACAGATGTCATTTTAATTCATTAAGTCCCTTCGCTACTACTACCAGTCTTCATCGAACATCCTTACACATCTTTATGTACATTTTTAAAGTTCACATTTCTTTTTTTTAAGTTTTTTTTTTGTTTTGTTTTCGTGGGCAAAAGTTCACATTTCTAAAAGCTTAGTTGCTAAGTTAAACTGCACATATATTAGGCTTTTGTTTCTTTTAATAAATCATATTTTTTGGACCATACGATGCACCTGACCACAAGACACAACCAGTTTTTAAAGCAGGAAAACAAGAAAAAAATATTCCAAACCAAACACCTTTGGACCATAAGATGCACCCTCATTTCCCCCACCCGCTTTGGGGGCAAAAAAAAGTACATCTTACAGTCTGAAAAATACAGTGATTTCCCTCTGGAAAATAAAGGCCCACTGCAAAGCATAGTCTTTTTTATATTTTCCTTCATCTTTGCCCAGCATAGAGTACGTAACTTTTGCTAGTTGCCCCCAACCTTATTGGTCTGATAACTTCCAATTGGTCTTGGAAGATGCCATTCAAATATCACTTCCTCTGAGAGACCTTCCCTGACCTCCAGAGTCCTTCCGGATGTAGCTATTGCTCTCCCCACCGCTTCCATTCACTTTGGTGTTTGGTCCTCAGTCGTCAGATGATTTCTTCACATGCTGCCTTTCCAAACTAGACTAGACAGACCCAAGAGTCTCTCGAAGACGAGTCATGTGTTGTTCACATTTGTCATCCCAGAGCCTGGATGTATCTGATAAACGCTGTTGGTGGTGATGACGTTCAGAGTTGCCAGGCTCATCCCAGCTTCTAGCAACCTTATGTGCCTTGAGACTCTGTCACTGATCACGTGAGCCCTTGTGGCAACCACTGTGTCACTTCATCTCGCAGCAAGTCCTCATCTTTTCCGAAGACCCTCAACTTCCCCCGAACATGAGCTCCTTTATCCGGGACTGATCCTCCTGAAAGAGCTTCCAAGAGTCTCACTATCCTTGCTTTGAAGGATTATTCTGGGTGTGCTTCTTCCAAGGCTGGTTTGCTTGTTCTTCTTCTGACAGATAGACAGACAGACACACAACTCAAAACCAGTCTCACTGCCATGGCGTCGATGCCAACTCATAGACCATTTCCAACTCACGGCGACCCTGTAAGACAGGGTAGAACTGCCACTGTGAGTTTCCAAGACTGTCACTCTTCCTGGGCATCTTTCTCCCTCTGAGAGGCTGGTGGTTTTGAACTGTTGATCTATCTTTGGGATCGCTGTCAAATGCATAACCACCGTATCACCAGGGCTCCTTAGACACACACCAGCCCTAGATAAATGTTTGCTGGACGAATGTACAGATGAGTGTCAGAACCACCGTGCTTTCCTACAGAAAAGGCTGCCATTCTGCTTTGAGAGTTCAATACTTGAGACAAAAACAGGTTGTAAAAAAATAGGGGCATCAAAATGTGAAACAAAAGAATAAAAAATGCCAAGACTTTTAAGGTGTGGGAAGACATAATTAACAGTGTGTCCTTTCATGGAAGAGAGAACAAAGTCTCTTTCCAAACTTTGACATGCTTCTAATAAGAATCCTTGGGGTAGGTGGGGGTGGGGGTGCTGGTAGGGTAGTAGGTTATGCATGGGGCTGTTAATCTCAAATTAGCCGCTAGAACCCACCAGCCTATCTTCAAAAGAGAGATAAGACTCTCCGCTTCGGTAAGTAATAACAGGCTTGAAAACCCAAAGGGGCAGTTCTACCCTGTCTTACAGGGTCACTATGGGTCAAATTGACACCCCCCCCCAAAAAAAATAGGACAAAACTCTAATAAATACTTACAAGCAAAAGAGATTTAATGCTGCAAAGAACTTCCCTTTTAAAAGGCAAATTGTTCAATCATTTACACAAATGCATTTTTGAATCATTGAAACACATAGACCGTCTCTGTGTACAAACATCCCACACCTCCAAGTTCCAGTCAAGTAGAATACAGAGAACCTTAAAAATTATGATAGCTAAAAAAATTATGATAGCTACACTAATGTTATAGCATTTTGTGATCCTTTCAAGAATGCAAACGCATCAGTAGATCATTTAGTTCTTTTAATATTTTTTGTTTTTTGGGCATCACTGCCCTCTGTGGTGGGTGTAGGAGGCCCAGTCATTGCTCCTGTGGAGTCGCTGCTGGATTTGAACCTCCACCCCAGTGGGCCCCAGTCCCGTGCACAGCCACTACACCACCGGGGCTCAGTCCGCTTTTAATTTTTTACTACTAAAAACAACCCTGTGATAAACATCTTTGTATGTATATCCTGCTCTCTCTGCTAAGACTACGCAAAAATGAAGGGAAATGCTTTTGTTTTAGCATGGACCAGAAGAATTAAGATGCCTGTCAAAATCTTCCTGCCCCATATTATTCTTGAAATCTCAGTGAGTTCATTTGTTTCTAAGTTAGGGAAGTAGGAAGGATGACAACAGAAATGAGAGCTTGTGGGAAACGTGATAGGCTAACCGGTTCGCGTGGTTCCATTCTCTCACTGCTTCTGAATTTATGGGAATATCACGTACAGGTCTTTCATTGAAATATTTAGGAAAAGATATTATGGGAGTCACTTTTGTTTGAAGTGGTTTATCTAGAACGAATTTGAGCACTGACACATCACACCTCGCTCTGTACGTTCATGCTGTTTATGTTTGACGTGGCTTATTTTTTCTGAAATGTTCCTTTTCGTCGTTATGTTGATTTTAGGTAAAAACACAGAGCAAGGTTTTAACTGCATCTCTAATCAGTCCACCCTGCCCCCCTTTTTCTGTGGCTAGTCTATGTCCTAGCAACACAGAACTTTAAACGTGTGCATTATCAAAATTTACAGAACACTCAGGACTTCTTACAGGGTTCTTATCTATCCAAAGGGCCATTTTCGGGGATGACCACAAGGTGTGTGATAAGAAAATTGCCCGAGCAGGTTTATGGCTCCTGGAGATCGTTAGGGTTAAGCCTGTGAGAGAGAAAAAATGACTGCTTTTGTATCTTTTAATTTAAAATATGCGCTTTCCCACCTGCCGTGGTTGTTGGGGGCCACTGAGTCCCTTCCACCTCGCAGGGATGCGATCAAAACATTTCTGAGTTTCAGCCTGTTGTTTCTGCTTCTGCTCTGACCCTCTGCTTGACCAAACACGACGCCCCTTTCTAATAATGGGCCCAAAGTACTCGAGACGAGGTCCCGCCATTCCAAGAGGGATTTGTTTCTTTGGGCAGCCCAGAGCTCTGGTAATATCTCTTTGCCAGCCCCATCATTCGAACTCATCGATTCCTCTTCCGTCTGCTTTACTCAGTTGTCTCTCTTTCCCATGCTTCGAGGTGACCAAGAGCACCATGGTATGGGACAGGCACACCTGGCTCCTCAAGGGCCAGCGTGACCTCCCCCCTGACGGTTCAAGCCTCCAATGGACTGCTAAGTCTCCTGGGAGGGCCGAGAGGCAGGTCGCGCAAGAGGCGACGTCACAGACCATACAATAAATCTTCATTTCCAGCTTGGAGTTTCAAGATGCCTACGCCTTAGTTTCTCTTTTTAAAAAGTCTTGCTCATTTAAAAGAATTTATTATCCTTTGACGCCCAATCTACACATTGCTCGTTCCCTTTCTCGTTCCCTTCAAATGTGTCCCTTCACGAACCGTGGCTGTTGCTTCCCGCCCTTGGGAGAGCTTCTCGCCGCCTGCAACTGGCTCACCCGCAGGGCAGGTCGATCTGCTATTCTGCCCTCTTCCCTGAAAATTGGACATCGAACCCCGAGGCTGAGTCACTTGTGTTTCACTCTTTTTGTGCCTTTGTTTCTTACTTTGAAAGCTAGCACCTACCAATGGAAGTACATGTCATTGCGATATCTGTTCTTATCAAAGTGAGTTGAAACAACTAGGGGGGAAATGGAGTCAGAGAATGTATGGCCTGGGATTGTCTGGCGTCCATCCGGGTTCCAGCTTTGTTGGGTGTCAGACGTGTGATCCAGGCGAATCTCGAGTTCCGTTTGCTTACCTGTCAGACAAGGAGAACGCCGAGCCCACAAGGTTCAGTGAGGGCTACACAAGACTGCCCCTGCTTATGGATGTCGAGAACCACATCTTTTTCCCTTGGAGCAGTTGGTGGCTTTGAACTGCTAATCTTGGAGTTATCGGTCCAACTCGTTACCCAGTCCGTTAGCAGGGTTTCAACACTCCTCAGGGGTTAGGCTCTGGGCTTCTAAGCACAAGGCCAGTTGTGGGAAGCCTCCAGATGCTCGATGGGAGAAAGACAGGGCTTTCCCTTGCCTGAAAGTTACAATTCCAGAAACCTACAAGTTAGAACCTGACTTATAGGGTCGCGATGAGTGAAAATCACCTTGGTGGTCTAGAGTTTTAATTATTTCTATAATTAAAATAGAAAGCAAAGTTTTAAGGTGGTTCAGAACCTATTGCTAGGCTAGAAGACTGTTCCATATGGCATTGGTGCAAAACCAAGAGGCGATCTTTTGTGCTTCGTGAAACTGTACATGGCACCGCCCAGGACACTGCAAGTCCTACCAGGTGGGCGCTCGGTGAACCCTATAGAAGGAGAGGCTTGGAAACCACAAACATCACAGTATCGCTCAAACAACTTCCTCCAAAATGCCAAATGATGGTTTATAGGAGAGGAATGCGGGGGGAAGAATGCTGCTTGTTCTTCTCTTAGCCAGTACAAATCCATTAACAATGGATTTTCATGTTCTTCTTCAAAGCACGTCACAGGCCGCTTCCCTTCTTTGGGGTCAGCCCCGCAATCCTGTTTGCTTGGGCTCCTTACCTACGTGGACTTGAGGGCTCTTCTGCCTACTCACCGACTTGGCACCTCTGACCTTCCCGGCTTCTTTCCCTGCCCTTCACCTTCAATTCTATCCATAAGCAAGCGGTTTCTGAAATATTGCTTCAGGAAATGTTTAAGGAACGAGTGTAAAGGTAGCTGTTTTTCTTGAACTGCACCCTTTAATAGGGTGCCCACGAAGGCAGAGACATCGGTTATGGTATTTGGAGAGAGGGACCACTTCCTGGACAAGGAGGTCACGTTTGGTATAGGAGAGTGTCCGTAAAAAAGCAGAAGACCTTGGACAAGCTGCAAGTACGGGCTCAAGCCTAACAACTGTGTTGGAATCAACTCAAAGATACCTAGGAGGAACTGCATACAACTATTAAATGTATAAAACCCAACACACGGCCATCGGGTTGGTTCCAAATGGATAGACTTAAAAATGGATTTGAATACTGTGTTTGAAGGTGACAGAAAGAAACTGTGTAAGTGCCCAGTACCAGTTCTGACAGAGGGTCAGCCACTATGAATGAATTATTACTCTCCCAAATCTCTGTGCTTTCCTTTTAGCAAGGAATTGTACAAAAGATAACTTGAGTACATGGGGGTGTGTAGGAGTCCCAATGATTAATGTTGGTTTTTCTGAAATGGAGTAGGTGGTGTATGGGAAAGGTTATGAAATTTGGACTCAAAGACTTATTCAAATGATGATTTTGCTCTCTTACTGATTCAGGATCTTTGCTAATTACTTATTCTCTCTGACACTCAGTTCCTTTACCTATCATGCAGGAATAATAATCCATACCCTGCACAGCAGTGAGGATGATTAGATAACCATGCCTGGTACAAGGTAGGTGGTTAGTAAATTCACTGCATTGGGATTACTGACGGCAGTGTGGCAGTTCAAACCCACTAATTGCTCCAAGGAAGAGAGATGAGGCTGTCTGCTTTTGTAAAGATTTACTGTCTCAGAAACCCTCTCTCTGGTCGCTATGAGGTGGAACTTGACAGCAGGAATTGGTTTGGTTTATTCATTCACCTTCCAGAGTGCTGTGTGTTTAGAGAAGTGGATGCTGAGTGACCGTCACTGTGAGGAATGAAGGTCAAGCTAGTCAGTCTAGGGTAGCAAAGTGGTATGCATTTGTTCATACCTTCCTGCTGAAAAAAAAAAAAGAAAGAGAGATTTCCCTGGTCTTTCTAGAATGCTGCTGAACAAAAGTGCTTCCCTAGGACGTCATCATTTTAGATGATAATAGTTCTTTTAAGTTCCTCTGATAGAGAGGAAAGATGACCGAGTACTCAAAACTCATGGGGGGAGGGGGTGTTTCCTGACACAGATGTTTTGTGGGGGGATGCCCTGGTTTGGGCATCAAGAACCAATGCCCCGCCTGCAACAAGCCTGCAGTTCCCACTTGAGGAGCCAAATCCCCAAATCACCTTTTTAAAAGAGATGAAAAGGGGTTAGGGTTAGGGTAAAAAAAAAGAGAGAGATGAAGTGGTATGAACAGGGAATTAGAGGGCCCAGGGGAGGAGAGTGTGTTTTGCAGTCTCTGACCTTCTAATACATGTATACTGCCAGAGAAGGGTATCCTTCTTGGAACAGGGCCCTCTTGCCTCTCACAGCTGGTACAGTTGAAGAAATCTCATATTTCAGAGAGCGTTTGAATTGAGTTGTCTCTTCATTTGCTAGAATATTTGCAGATCCTTCTAAAACATCTTTGGAGAAAGGAGGTAGAGAGTGGTGAATCATTTATTTAGAAGTCGGTCATTCCCCAAGTGAGGTGTGGGGAGAGGGACCAGGTAACCAAATAAAGAGGACTCTGAGTTCAATAACTGGGATTATCCCATCGCAAGAATCCTGTTATCACTGAACACAATTCCGTTATCTCTCAGAGACAATCAACCTTCAGCCAGAGGAGTGTAACCTTAAAACCTCATAACTCAGTTTAACATAGTGTTAAAGTTTGGGGGGATATTTGTCAGTGCTGAGACTGATCTAATCAGTCTGGGGGACCCTAGAACAAAGGGCAGTGGGGGAAGAGCACGTCACTTCCACACACATTTGTCCCCTTGATGAACAGGGAGCGATTAGCTGCAGAGAAAGCACTATCTAGGTGAAGAATGACGCCGATTGCTTTAGCTACTGCTCCTGAAATTGTAGAGGAGAACACAGAGACCCAGTGAGTTAAGGAGCAGGTTGTATTTTATTTACCGAGGCTTTTAATTTAATTGGGGAGGCCATATAGACACAATGCTATTCTTCAACACCAACCAGAAACAAATAGACACAGATATCTTTTCACCTTTACTCTTCCCTCATTAAATCAGAAAGTTAAATAAAAAAACAAAACCCACAACCTCAATTATATAAGACAAAAACAAAGTCTACTTGGGGAAACACTAACTTTTAGGCAAAATTGAAGGCGAGGGGTGATTTACGGAATTTTTGCTAAAAGAGCAGTTGATAAAACCTTCAAAGACAGATCATATATTCATTGACTGCCTGACTGACAGGCACCATCTTTGAAATTTCATTCCCAAATTATTTAAAACAATTACTTATATATAAACATAGATATAAAATATCATTTCAAAATTCATTACCCCAATAAAATTGCTTAATATTTAACAAAGTGTCTTCCCATGTTTTAGATTAGTTATTGCTTTTACTAAGTAGAAATGTTATCTACAATGTGCTCTTAAGAACCATCTCATAATTTTAGTTTGTCCTTCTAAAGTGCGTATTTGTTTTTGATTAAGCTTGTTATTTGAAAATACATTTTCTTCAGTTTTACCCTTATAGCTTTAAATTGCTGATAACTTAAAAAAAAACAATGCTAACTCTTCTTTTAATGGAAGTTTTCTGGTTTAAGATGTAACATAGTATTCTGGTTTTTGCTGAATAGGCATATTTTAATAACTTATGTTTACATCTTGTCTTGACACCTGGACTATGAACTGGTAATTTAAGTGAGCATCTTAAAACCCAGGGACTTTCATATGATGAACTCATTAAAAACTATTTCAGAAACTTGGGATTTCGACAACAACATAAATTATCTGTTTTTTATCTTTTAAAACATGACCAGTATACTTCATTTTAAATGGATAGTAAAAGTTTCTTAATCAAAAACTTCTCAGGGATTTTTACCACATGGATTTACTGTGAGCCTGCTGCTTTTGCCAGGCCAGTAAACCAGCCAGCCCATCTCAGTCAATAGCTCACATCAAGATGCCACGTTTTAAAAGTCTTCCTGATCAGGTAAATATTATAGGATATATTCTTTTCTAATTCGGCAGATATAGCTCTCATTGAGACATTTATGAGAGCAGAAAAGATTGAGGAAAAAATAAAATCCATATTGCTTTTGAGGTGTTTTCCTTTAAATCCTTTATTGGAATTTCAATAATTCATTTAGCAGAGTGTGCAAAAATTTCACAGGAATCTTTTCTTAATTTTACACTTTTGCAATAGATTGAAAATCATACCCAGCATGCTCTTATATCACTTGGACTGAAAAGCAGAATATGTGAGAATTATTGTGAGTGATAACTTGGGTAGGAGTTTGAGGAACATTATTATAAGTAAATCAGACAGAACTCGGTTTTTGCCTATTCTATATAAGAAAAGTAAACTTAAAGTTCTGTAACTTTTTGCCTAGGTCTTGGCTTCTGCAGTGCTAGACTAAGACATTTGCAAAGTTCTGGTTGGTGATTCATGCTGCACCAGTCAGACCTACAGAGTGACGTGTCTACTGAATCACAACTGTAGCCATCATAAGCAGACTGTAAAATGTGCCACCATGACTCACTCGATGGGCAAAATTTAACAAAGCACCCCTGTACAAGTCTGAGTATTTCCTCTTACCTAGCATCTTAAAGACCAACAAAGAATGTAAGAAAGAATAATTCTGGTTGAGGGAAGGCTACCACTAGCTATAAAATGTAAGCACCTAAAAGTTTATAGTGAATGTGTTAATTTCTACTTATTTTTCCTGGATCTACTTAGGGGGCTACCTGGAATTAACGTCAACTTTTCCAACAGTCTGCATTTCTTTGCATCTGATAAGCAAAGCAACTATTCTGACAAGTATTTTGTCCTAGGAAAAGCTGAGACCCACGTACCTAGGAAATGTCATTTCTCTCCCCAAGTCAAATCACCTATGTGTGTTATCTCTGAGTAAAGGGTGAAACCTAAGAAGTTTGTATATTAATAGTTAAAGAAATTACAATTTGAAATTTTATACACACAACGAATACAAAACAGTAAAAAGTCTCCCACTTGTGTTTAATGAAAAGGAAATTTTATTAAATTCCATATAAGGGAGGAAACATTTGAAATGCTAACAACATAAAATTAAACAACTATAATGTTTCTGAGGATGCAAATACGCAAACGTTCCGCACGAAGAGCTCCTTGAATTGTTCTGATATTTCTCAAGAAAATTAGTAAAATGTTTGCTTTATAGATGAAGGAATTCATAATCACTAAGCATGAAAATAGGAAAGAGGAAGGGATCTTTATCTCGGTTTCATGTCGTGAAATAATGATCTCAAGAAGAGACTTAACCAGATGTCGGGGGTAGCTTCCTATGAAAAATTATTTTTGCTTAAACTTTGACAATTCGCATAACACGGCAACAGATCACTATCACCTTTTGATGACCACAAAAGTCAAACTTGCTTATTTCCATGTTATGCTCTTACTAGCTGCAATTGCTCAAGAGATTGGTACTTATCGTTTCCCTCGATCTAATCCTCAAAAAGGACAGAATCGTAAACTGACATTTGAGTGAATAAACAAACACTCTAGAAGGACTCTTCTCCCACGACTCATGTGAAAACATCTCCCTAATGGGGGAAGATGTATAGAGTTTGGTAAAATACATATGAGTAATTAAAAATCAATAGCCCAAGAATGTATATCAAAGAGCAATTCAGTTGATTCATGACTACCATTGACCAAGCCAATGGAAACATATATGGCAGGATATAGCACAGGTAGAACTGACGGTCATTTTCTAGTTAGATAAAAGTGCTCAAGGTGTTTTATGAGAGTGGTTGATTTCCTAAAACCCAAGAATTACCTGGTGGGGGGGGGGGAGGGAGAGAACAATAGGCCAACCAGGTGTCTGGGATGCCTGGCACACGTCCACAAGTCAGGATGAGCCACATAATCTACTCTCGTTACAGGCAAATCTCTAATACTTGGTCACATTATTTTGAAAGACCAAAAATTAGACTATCCTTGAGAATAGCTGGATTTGTGAAATTTTGTCTTCAGGTGCTCATAGAAAACATTATTACTAAAAATGAATGCATACGTAAAGTTAAAAATTTATTCACCTCTTCAGAGAGAAGCACATCATTGAGTAAATATTCATGGACTTCCCTATTTAAAAAAAACAAAACATAACCATTATTGCCACTTCAGGTAGGAGAGGACAAAGAAAATCCATCAACACCACCGGGTTCCTAGTTGGTTTTGAACACCGTGTACCATCCGTCTCGCTCATTTCACCGTCACCAGCCCCTGTTCATTTTGGTTTGGTCTGCCTCTGCCATCTCGCTCTCTTGCAACCCCTCAATAAAGGGCATATTCAAATTTTTCTTGGGGGAAGAAAAAAGGCAATGTCGAAGACTACAAAGCAGAGTCACTTTCGACTTGTTTTCCCAGGAGGCGCATTAGTGCCAAGTACAGCCCCGTTTTCCCCAGAATGTGACTGGATGATACAGGTCATCAAACTTAACCGGGACTCGATTTTTAAAAAGCCCTCTCGTTTTGTGGGAGCCCTGGTGGTGCAGTAGTTCAAGCACTCACTTGCTAACCAAAAAGAGCAGTCCACACCCACCAGCGGTTCCCTGAGAGAAGCTGCAGCAGTCAGCACCTGTGCAGATGGACAGTCTGGGAACCCTGTGGACAGTTCTAGTCCTTCCTTTACGGTCCCTGTGATTCAGACACAACTGAGTGATGGGGAACTTGTGGTCTTTTATATTATTATTATTATTATTATTTATTATTATTATTATTAAGGAAAAGTGCCTAATTTCAATCTCTCCACTTTCATGTAAGTCAGTACTAAAGCATCTTTTCGCTGGTTCTTGTTTAAAGACAAACGACTACAAGACAGAAAGGTTACTTCTAGTGCTCTCCCAGAAGAAAAATCAACAAGAAGAAATCACTTCTCTGCTCTTTGTGGAAACCGTGCTTCAGGCAATGCTGGGGAACCCTTTAGCTGTCTGATACAGACTAGAATTTTGTTACTGCACCAACCTATCTATTGTAGGAAATAAACTGTACAGCTGGTAAAAATTGTGGCTATCAGATATATGGGAGATCTGCTTAAACTTGTTAAAAATGCTAATCCTATCCAGTTATAATGAGCAAAGACAACTAAATGTATCAATCTGGTTTAAATTCAGATAGGATGTGCCTTTCCAAAATCTATTTAGGACTATAAACCCCTTCAGATCATGGTTTTATTTTACCGATCCTTCCCTGACTTGTGCAACCATACGCTGAAATGAGGATCGTAAGAAAACAGCATCGTTCTGTTTATCGGGCATTAATAAAAAGAAAGCGGGGATTTATCATTCTGTCTGGAGCTCGCTCTGTGCATATATACTAATTTTTATTATCATTCTTGAGTTTATTCCCTATGCTACACATTGAGAACTGATATATCTTTGCTTTCCTTCCTTTTCACTAGATAAACAACAACAAATGCAGCAGCGCTTCTAAAAATAGTCTTTTCTTTCACCACAAGAGGGGGCTAGAGAATTCTGAACGCTTTCAAGGTCTATAAAACCCTCTTAACGGCTCCTTTATAGACATTCAATTACAACAGGCCATAATACATTAAGGCATTAAAATACACATATATTCCAACAGATGCCAAAGCAAGCACTACACTGGGATGCCCACCAGATGATCACCACGCACAATATCAAATAAGCACGAAGGCGTCTTCTCGTGGTTGAGGTGGGGTTTTCTGCTTTCGTGCCTCCCTCCTGAAGACGCAGCGAGCTCTTGGGTAGGTTAAGCCCCTCGGCCTGGCATCAAGCAGTGTGATTGAACACCCCAGGACTGCGGGCGCTGGCGGGGGCAGAGGAAGGTAAGGGTTAAGACAAGTGAAATTTATGGAGTTCGGAAGCGTGAAGGCTCTGGGGATAAATGCTCGCAGTCCTTAAATACCTTCTCCAAGTAACAATCTAAATGAATGAGGGGAGTTCTTCTGTCTCAGAAGATGGGAAAGAAAAGTGCAGCGGCCTGAGACTAAGGACGGGAAAGTTTAGCTTGGACACGAAGAAGAAATCGGTAATAAGAGCTGGGCGGGGAAACGTCCTGCAAAGGAAGGCTCCCCAGCACGGTCGCTCTACTTGATAATTAATTAAATGAGATATCAGTAAGAATGATGTGATTCATTAGAAGGGCTAGATTCGATCGCTCAAGTGACAATCTCTGGACCCGACTATGTTCATGGCCATGCGTAAAAGTCTTGCAATGATGATGATCATTATTCATAGAGAGGCGAGCTCATAATCTCCGGTAACCCTCTGTTTTGTTGGGTAAAGCAAGACCTCGTACCTTAATAATATCATTGATATGAAATATAATACTATATGAAATGATAGGATTTTAAAATTAATCATAGCAATGACAACTTATGCCCATGAAACTATACCACACTATTTAAATTATGTCCGGACAATTTCTAAAACTAGGTCTGCCAAAATTAGAGAAAGACTCCTATAAATGAAAACATCGTGAATGGCTGCTCTCCTATGAATCCTGATCGTTCGCCAGCCAGAGAAACCCTTCTGCTTAGTCTCTCTCTCTCTCTCTCTCTCTCTCTCTCTCCCTCTCTCTTTCTCTCCCCACCCCCAGGGGAGAAACTCTGGTGGCCCAGCCATTCTGAGTTGGGCGGCTAACCGTAGGGTTGTAAGTTCGAAACCACCAGCTGGTCTGAGGGAGAAAGAAGAGGCTGTCTAGTCTTGTCACGACTTGCAGTGCCCTCAGCTCCGCGGGGCGGTTCTCCCCTGTCAGGGTGAGCTGACATCGCCTCGGTGGCAGTGCAGGTCGGCGTGCCTCCCACGAGTTCTCCACAGCGGGTCACTGCGGACCCACCAGCCACTCAGAGGGAGGAAGAAGAGGCTTTCTCCTCCCCTAAAGATTCAGCGCCTCGGGAACCCGCTCGGGGTTCCACACGGTCCTACAGGGTCACTCTGAGTCGGAGAGGAGTCCGCAGGAGTGGATTTGGTTTTTTGAGCTTGAGAGCATTGGGAGGTCAACTACTTAGAGTCTGATAGTAAAAATAAATAAGTAAATGAAAATTGTCGTTCAAGGTAGTTTGGACATAAGTGTATAATATAGCTTGTAAATTCAATACTTTCCCTAACAGATCATAATATACTATACTAACAAGTGCTTCAGTGACATTGTTTTTTCACGTGTGTTTTTTTTGTTTCACATCACTGCCATGGTGGGAGTAGGAAGTCCAGCCATGCTCCTGGAGAGCTGCTGCTGGATTTGAACCACCAACCCTGTGGGTCGCAGTCCTGCACACAACCACTACGCCACCAGGGCTCAGCTGACATTGCTTTAAAGAACATGCTTCCTTTTTACTTGAAAAATTCTATATTGGGTCAAAAGTACCTATGGTTACTAAAAGGTAAAGGGCATCAAGGCATGAAGAGTTGAAGGTGTATTTGTAAAATTAGGCATATGACTATTTAAGTAGGATGATGCACTACTGTCATATACACTTGGCCTGAAGCAGTTTGTTGTATATTTATGCAAAAGCCCACCACATTTAAATGAACCTTGGATTTTTAAGGCAAAAATGGATGATGACTTTGAAGCTTGAGGAAGAAGAGTTTAGTGGTTAAAAAATCATCCCTGAGAATCCAGAACTTGGGAACTTGGGATCTCACCAGGATTGCCTTGGGTAAGCTAGGGAACCTGGGGCACCTCGGGACTGCTCTAGGAAACAGGCTCTGTGTGAATATATTTACACTCACAATTGCAACATTTCATTGCCCGGAAACAACAGCAAACACCTTTAAGACTCACACACTAGAACTTTCACATTGCCATTCAGCCTGCCCGTGTTTAAACTTTAGAAAAAAGTGAAGACTATTTGAAGCATTATGAAAGAATCTGGTGAGGGGCCACATCACTCATTTTCAAATCAACCATTTGCAGTTTAACAAAAATCGGGCTCTTTTACCACGAATTAAAATGGAAGCTCAGGCGCAACCATGCTTGACCTTACAAATCATGGACTTTTCCTCACACCCCCAGTCTGGAAAAGACTTCTGCAAAAAAATCCTGGCCGCAGCCCATGTCAAAACTATTTCAAGCTGAGACCTGGCGGCACAGTGGTTGTGTGCGGGACTGCAGCCCACAGGGTTGATGGTTCAAATCCAGCAGCAGCTTTCCAGAGCAAGGCTGGGCTTCCTACTCCCACCAAGGCAATGATGTGGAAAAAAAATTTTTTTTTTCAACTTTCTTCTAAATGACTACAAGTCTGGCCGATTGGTCTTCTCTACAAACCTTGGTGCCCCAATCATCTGTACTGTGTATTTTGTGGGTGGCCAAGTCTTCTTTCTACAAGTAGAAGATGTGCCCCCACATAAAAGGAATCCCATTTTGTCTTTTGGTGTCTTTCATGTAGCATCTGAAAGGACTGAAGACGGGCATTCAGTATAAGCATGCAGAAACTTCATTGGCAATACATTAGAAATCTATGGGTCAAAAGAGATAACTAATCAATTCTGGATGAGATCAATTCAAAGATTTGTTTTATGTTACTCAGTTCATAATTTTGAGGGGATATCACTGCCCTCTGGTGGTCGTGGGAGCTACCCAGCCTTGCTCTCGGAGACCGGCTGCTGGATTTGAACCGCCAAGCCAATGGGCCACAGTCCTGCACTCAACCACTCTGCCAGTTGAGCTCAGCCCAAATTCATAATTTTTTTAAAGCTCATTTTATGGGTGGATCTTACACCTCTTAGAACCATCCACCCCTCAATTGTAGCCAGCATATTTATACATTCGCTGCCATTGCCATTTTCTACACTTTGACTTTCTATTGGAGCCCTTGGGCATCGGCATAGTGTTTAACACGTAGGAAGCCCTTTCACGTTCTTTAAGGAGCCTTTGTGGCACAGTGGGTTTCAAGTTGGGTTACTAACCACAAGGTCAGTGGTTCAAATCCACCATCTACTGTAAGGGGAAAAGATGAGGCTTTCTGCTGCTCTTCTGAAGGCCCAGAGTCTGGAAAACCCAAAGAGATTGCTCTACCTCTGTCCTAGCGGGTCAACAGGAGTCAGAATGGACTTGATGGCAATGAATTTGGCTCAGTCTTGTTGTTTTGCTGGGAATTCTTTACCAAATGTGCTGCTGTCAAACCATCCACGGAAAAAAAGTATAAGCAAGGAAAGCATACGTGTCGGAAGAACTGCATTGGGACTTTTAAGAAATAGCTTAAGATCCAGGATCAGCTCTTCTGTAGCGCTACAAAGCATGCTGGGATCGTGCAGGGGAAGGCCAGTGCATCATCCCGTGGACAAGAGCAGGGTGGGGCCAGGAGAGGCCACTCTCAGGAAAGTGGTCTCCATTTAGGTACCAACTCTTCCACTTGCTAGCTCTAATCCTAGGACCTGCTAGATGGTCTAGCCTCTTTCACATTTCGTTTTCCCCTTGTATAAAACAAAGGCACGGTTTAGTGCTTACCAAGTCTTTCCCAGCGCTAACGATCTGTGCCTTTGTATGGAAACTTGGGGGAAAACCACAATAGTCTATTTAAGTGACTAGGGACGCAATCCAGCCACCAGTCTAGGTGAGCGTGCTTTCCTGGGCACTAGATGGAAGGCTAGGGTTTAAAGATGCACCCACAGCCCAACGATGCTTTGCTAAAGAATGAAAAATGGGCAGTTCCTAGACAGATAATTGTTATTGTTTTTTTATTCTTCACAAAACATGTATAATCCTTGGTCATCATTTGTTTAAGTTATATAAATTACTGTCGACTTTGAAATCCAGTTTGTCATCTTCATCTGTGATTTATACCAGGCTATATAAACGACATGATGTCTTGGATCTAATAAGCCGTTTGTCTTCATGAAGGAGGCCACTGCCGTCCTGAGTGACAGGTTACTTACCTTATCTCCGTCAACTCAAGCCCAAGTCTTTAATTCCTCCCAGGAATCTGAAATCCCACAGACTCACCTGAGGCCAACCAGAACTTGTTCAGAAATTCACCATTCTTGTGCAAGTCAGTGTTTTACTAGGGAGCCCACAACAGAGACCTGGAGACAAGCCCGGGGTCTAGCCGCTGTACATGCCTCCCGGCACACGACCATTAACTTCTGTTAGTGTTGACAGGAGTCGGGAGTGTTTATTAAAGAAAACTACACCTGCTGGCAGCAAAGATGAAAGTAGCTGTCTGAAGAATAAAAAGAAATGAGATCCACGTTGACTTGAACGTGTGTACGTCTGTGAGCACACATGTTGCTTACATAACTATAGATGTCATGTCGAGAGACAGTATCTTCTATCCGTTTCCTTTCCTTCCTATCATAAAATAAAGAAGCACTAAGCCCTCGGATATGTTCACAAAGGTTATGTCATTTTAGAAGCCACACGTGAAGGACGTAACGGGCCTGATCCCCTTAGGGAGAAGGAAGCCTATGGCCTGCTATTTCTCTCTCCATCCTTCACTCCCTCAGGCCTCTCAGATCTCAATGACGGAACTTTTGAGGGGCTTCTGCCGTTGTGTCAGCTTCATTCATGGGGACTTCATGGGTTTCGGAGCAGAACTGGGCTCCAAAGGGATTTTGGTGGCTGGGATCTTCTGAGGAGCCTCCAGGTAGATGGGAATTGCCAAATCGTCGCTATTGGCCCAGAGTAAACTGTTCGTCGCTGAAATATACCTCTTTTCCATCAACGTCGTCAGCAAGTTTCGGCCGAAGATGTACCCTGATTGCAAAGTCACGTACCTCTCATCCCTGCATCCTGACTTCATATAACTCAGGAAACACTTTCAGAAGTGCAGTTTATGACCTCCATGAAATCATACGCGTGGTTGATAAAGGAGACGGTCATCAAAGAAGAGAAAGACCTCCAAGGAGCTGGGCCGACACAGTGGCCACCACTCTGTGGTTAAACACAAGGGCGGAACAGGGCCGAGCAGTGTGTCGGACCCAGGGTCGCTGTGACAACAGCAAATGACTCACAACGAGGGGATCTAAAACCTGCTGGGGAACAAACGCCTCCTACACTTATGTGAAGTCTGTCTGGATGCGCTGCGTAGATTGAGATCGGCAAAGCTAGCTTCATACGTAGACATTCTGGGACTAGGACTTCAGCTCCATAAGAGGAAACAGTTTAAAACCATTGGAGCTGGTACAGACACCCAAAACTCACTAGCGTGGAGTCCATCTCACTCGCAGTGACCCTACTGCGCAGAGAAGAATGGCCCCACGGAGTCCAAAGGGCTGTCACCTTTGCGAAAGGAAATTGTCACCTCTTCCTCCCACCGAGCAGCTGGGGGGTTCAAACCACTGATCTTTAGGTTAGCAGCCGAGCACTGGAACTACCGTGCCGCCAGGGCTGCTCAGAGGTCACATAGACGCTAAAACTCCCTGCCGTCGAGGTGATGTCGAACCCCCGTGGGTTGCCAAACTTCTGACTGTTCTGGGAGTAGAAAGCCGTCTTTCTCCCGTGGAACTGCTCAGGTGGTTTTGAACTGCCAATCATGCGGATTGCAGCTCAGTGGGTAACCATGACACCAGCCTTCAGAAGCAGTCAACTGCATGAGCTTGAAAATGTGTCCATAAAACATGAAACAATGGGTAAATCCCTATCCAGAATTGGATATTTAACAGACAAAATGTGAGCTAGCAAACAACAGACTGGGATACTATTTACAACCCTGCTCCCAAAGAAGAAGACTCTATTCAGTAGACGTATTACACATAACCACATGCATCCAGAGATCATGTAATACGCCACAAAGGAAGTCTTGAACAGTCTGAAGAGTCACACAGAGCAGGAGAAAGTTCAGGAAGGAAGGGAAAAGAAGGATGAGCGGAAACGAAGAAGGAAGTGGGAAGAGTGCTGAAGTGTGGCGGACACTTCAATATCGTGAATCAAAATATGCATGAACTGTGTATAATGGAAAATCAACTGGCCCTGTAAACTTTTACTGAAACCATCACAAAACTTTTTTTTAAAGAGGGAGGAGAGCCCAACGAATCAAAATACCGACTTTGTTCTTAGATAATATAATCTAATTGGAATTATAATATATAATATAATATAATACAATTGGAAGTCAGAAAAATTAAAAGACTTATGGATCCACAGAAACTAAGACAAGAGAGAAAACACCCAAACTGCTCCTACATAATACCTTGGTTAAAGAGAATCTGCATGAAGGAAATGAGGAAACACTCAGAACAGAATGATAAGTTTAAAAGAAAGCAGTTAAAGTACTTTGGACTTGCAGATACATTGTTGAAAGGGAATCTAAACAGCTGTGCAAGTCTTTGTGGAAAACACCACGGTAAGTTGTTATTTTTCTTAAAAAGGAGTATTTACAGGTTAAGTCTTAGTTTCTAGTGTATTTATTTCAACTTCCTATTTAATGGAAAAGCAAGAGGAGGAGGATGAGATGCTCAGACCCCAAAGTGGCTTTTGACCTGGACACGCACCCAACCAATGGGAGCTCTGGAAGAAGTAGCAGCTTTGCTTCTATTCAAATCCCACCCCCACCCCCACCCCCGGGATCACACACGCCAAACCACTTTCCCCAAACCTCAATTCCTTATCTATGAAATGAGGATGATGGTATCTTCCCCACAGAGGAGCTATCAGAAGCAAACGAATAACCCATAAAAACCAACCCACCCAGGAGAGCAAGCACCCCCAAAGTGGTCCCCGTTAGTGGATTTTATCAGTCCCTTCAACTGCTGAATGCCGTGTTTCTGACTTGGGTATAATGACATTCAAGAGACACTTGAATTCCAGCTGTAAAATCAAATCAAGAAATTAAACTTTCATTTCTATGTCATAGTACTAAAAACATTACCTCAAAATACATTCATATCAAATTATCAAGGGTTCATGAAGGAGGGATGAAACTAAGGAGCTATGTCAAGGGCTCAAATAAAAAGCAAATGTTTGAGAATGATGCTGGCAACAAACGCACAAGTGTGCTTGACACAATGGATTGTTGTATGAGTTGTACGAACCCCTAATAAAATGACTAGAAAAAATACGTTCATGCCTGGTATTCTTTCCCATTATCATTATAGAAGTAAACGTCCAAAAAGATCAACAAAAAGCCTATTATAATTATTTAAACTTTTTTGGGGGGGGCATCAGTGCCCACTGGTGGTGAGGGTAGGAGGCCCAGCCTTTGCTCCTGTGGAGCAGCTGCTGGAATTGAACCTCCATCCCAGTGGGCCGCCGTCCCATGCACAACCACTACGCCACCGGGGCTCAGCCCCTATTTAAACTCTTACATCTAAATTTGACTTGTATTTCAAAACTAAAATGACAGCAGGGAAGAAATTTTACATAAAGCTGTACACAATGAATTTGCTTTGTTTTTAAAATCTTCTACATGTGAGTATTTTTAAAGTACCTTTCAGAAGCACAAGGCTGAAAATAAACACTATTAGTACTTCTTTTAATGAGTCTGCAATTTCTTCTAAATCAAGTAGCATATGTTTATCAACAAGAAGCTCTTCTTTTATTCATTATTACTCTACTTCAAAGAGGTCTACAAGTCTTCGCATTTCAAATACTCTTCTGTTTCCCTTCTTTCTGGGGAATCAAACCTTCTCTAACCTTCAACATTCTCATGCAAACACAAGCCCATTTCTCCTTTCTTGTTAGAAAGGTCTAGCTGTCCCAGATCCACTAACTTATGCTGTTTATGCAATTGTTGTATATATAAGAATATATGACAAAGAGAATAGACGACAATATACAATTACTGGTTTTAGGCTTCTTCATTTATCAAGCAATTCTGTTTTTTCTTCCTCTTCCAGAAGGAGTCACTCTACCCTGTTACAGTACAATCACATCCTCACTTCACCTGTAAAATAATGTTTGCACCTGTGTATTCCTTATCAGGCTAATGAAATAGATATGTACTTTAAAGTTCTTTATATGCATTAAACAATGAAAGCAAAAAAGATCTTGGGCTTTTGTGACTAGGTGATTTTTGTAAAGTTATTACGCTCAGTGTTTTTTACTAAAATTTCCCCTTCAATATTATAGAAACTATGACTCTCAAGGTTTAAATATTTAAATATCAATACGTGTAAGTAAATTTTCTTTCCCTATGGAAAGATTATGCTCTTGCGACTATCTCCAAAGCTTATAGCCTGTCACCCTTAAATTGTAGACATTTTCAAAGTAAAAGAAGGAAGAATTATCATTAGGCAGCAACACACTCGTGTTTTTATGCATGGTTTAGCCTGTAACCTTAGTTTCCTTTCTTTTTTCCCTTCTGTATATCTGGCCACGTCTCTATCTTCTTTTAGATCTCTTTGTAGTTTTCACAAAAGCATGACCCAAACACGCCACGCACCATGATTATTACTTCTCATCACAAAAGTCATTGGGTGGATGGGTCAGACCGTGGGTCCAGCTATCATTGTGAAATTAGGACACTGCTCTGGCTAGGGATGGGAGGCAACACAGCTCAACTATTACCTGACATCTTTAGATTTGAACAGTTCTTAGAAAAAAAAAAGACTTTCTGTTTTTTTAATAAAGATAGAATTCCCAAACAAATTTCATTCCAAGGAAGATTAAATGCTATTTTTTTCTTCCTAGAGCGTCAACTTGGCTGGTCACCAGCAAACGAACACAGTGAATTTATCTTTGTTCCTTTGTCGGCTTATGAATAAGATATCTCCCCAACATTAGGAGTCAACGTCATGATGGCGAGGACTGCGTGTACAATGTCACTGCGTAGGTGACTCCCAATTTAGCAGTGGATCTTGCTGAAAACTCTCTGAATACAATTGGGGTAAAATAACGAAGAAGCAGCAAGTCAAGTGTCATCATTATCTACAGTGGTAAAATCTAATTAAATAGGAAATAAAACTTACTCAAAAACCCTAGCATCTTTATAGCCTATCTTTAATTTCACAGGAAACGTTTGTACCTTGATCTCTCATGGGGAGGGAGCACTTATTTAGCCTCCTGTATGTCAGGTGCTCATTGTACTAGATTCGATGTTTAGCAAAAACTCATTTTGTTTGTTTGTTTGTTTTGGGGGGGCATCACTGCCCTCAGGTGGTGGGAGTAGGAGCCCCAGCCTTTGCTCCGTGGAGCTGGAATCGAACCTTCATCCCAGTGGGCCGCAGTCCCGCGCACAACCACTACACCACCGGGGCTCAGCCCAGCAAAAACTCATTTTGAAATGCTAGCTCGATCACTCTACCACTGACTGTGTTTCTTTTAGCTTTTAAGTACAGAACTAAATGCAGAAATCTATTAAGAATTGAATGTTACGCTGAGCCCCGGTGGCGTAAGTGGTTGAGTGCAGGACTGCGGCCTGCGGGCTTGGGAGTTCAAATCCAACAGCAGCTCTCAGGAGCAGCGCTGGACAGCTCCTATGACCACCAGAGGGCAGTGATGCCCCAAAACAAAAACAAAACAAAGAATTGAATGTTACAAATAGAGTTTGCCCTTTTCATATGGGGACTACTAGAAAAAACGCTTTCTAGTTTAAGTTCTTCCAGAGAATAGGACTCTATGGCTCTTTCAACACTGATTTAAAAAAAAATTCAACATATTTAATGGCAATACTTTGTGTGCCTAAGTAGCCTTTATCAAAATATTTACAACATCAATCTATCTTTTTTTTTTATAATCCAGGTAAGGATACTGGAATGACTAAGAGAAGACATCCTACAACTTACATATAAATTCTAGTGCTTCTATTTCATTGCTATATAAACTTAGGTAAATTAACTCCTCTGGGTCCCAGTGTCCAAATCTTCAAAATGAGGCCAACACTAGAGCCCACATTTTAGGACTATACTGAGGAGTAAATGATAATACATGTGAAATGCTTAGATTATAAATATTAAGTGTATATTTGTCAAATATTCCATACATACTAGCTAGAAATTAATTAGAGTATTAAGCTACTGGGGACAGAATTTGGGTCATTCCCTTCACAATACCCACATGACCACAGACTGCAGTATTTGGGTCCCAGCCATGGGCATGGCCTCGGGCAGCTAACTCACTACCTATCAGTCGTTCAGACCCATCGCCTGCTCTACGGGAGAAAGTGACGACTGTCTGCTCCCACAACGATTCACAGACTCACAGGGTCACGGGGAGCTGGAGTCACCTCCACGGCGGTGGGTTTGACCATTTGCTTTGGGTTTTCGCTGATAGGCATGCTATAAATAAAATGTAAACTGTCTCCAATGTTTTTTACCCCGAGTATCTATCTGTTCATTGATCCTTCACAGGACCCCTCTTTCTCGTTGTAGGCTTAACTGCAGGCCACGCTGCTGAAACACTATACAGGTTGGACCTCTGTAAGAGGACGAGTGCCGGTTCCGGCTCTCCCAAGAATAATGTACAGAAGCCATGACTGGAGACTCAGCGACATCTATTTCTACTTGGAAGTCTTTCTGGTTTTCTTAACTGTGTTCTCAGTTGTGCTTCAGAAAGTTGGAAATACCAAATAAGTTACCTATGGATTAATGAGGCACTATTGTTAAAATTCTCCCAAGCATTGGATTAATCAAAAACAAATGAAAGGTTGCTTTCTCCTTGTTTTGCACTGTTAATCTTCAACAATTACTAGGCGGTTGCCAGTGTAATTATTAAGCTCTCGATCCATGCGATGGTTTTAGTTGCATAAGTTGCCCAACATAATGCTGTTGTTATAAATCTCAAAGCCCAATTTTTAAAACCTGGATATCCTTAACTGCGCTAACCTACAAAAGTCAGGTAAAATATAATGTGTCTGTATGATTGAACTGGTAGCTCCAATGAGATTACCAATTTGGGGAAAGGAGGAAACATGTGAATCATTTAAAAAAGTTGAATGAAATAACAGTCCATGAATAAATTAATGGAAAGAAAAGGGAAACGGGGATTGTGTCTGCTTACATAATAGCAAAATTATAGGGAAATTGGGAGGGAAAAGAAATGGAAAATTTACAAATGAAGCATGAGAAATAGGGAATGAGTTACCAATTTTAATCCCATCCTCAAGTGAACAGTATGTTTCTAATTTAATATTCGATCTAATAACTGCGCTACCATTTTCCACCCCCTGGGAAAGACACGAGAGAGACTTTGACGAGACATGCATGCGCGTCAGTGATGATCAAACCTGCTCAAGTGGCCAGACACCAAAAGAGACCCTTGAGAGAGGCAGACAGGGGCCAGAAATTGGCAGCCACTAGACCCACATCCTTAAAACAGGGGAGCTTTTGTTAAAAATCCATATATGATTTTTGGCACCCTGCTGTTACACACCTGTGTGTGTTTACCAGTTGAATTATTTAACCCTTCCCATTCTGAAAACTTCAAGTACCATTGATGCCCCACAGAGATTCGCCTTGTGGTTCCCGGAACTTCTTTCCCTTCTGGAACAACACCCGAACCGTCCAGGGACTGTGAGCAGCGTGAGTGAACATGACATCTTGTTACAATACGATGAGCACATAGGTCTCAAATTATCCACAATAAATCAATCATCTCACAACCACTCCACGGAAGCTTCCGATTCTTATGCAACTCAACGAAGCTCAGAAACCAGACAGCCCAGTACATAGCGTCTGAAAACGCCCTCTCGGCTTCTCAGCTACCATCCTGATACAATAGATCAATAATGATGTCTTCTGGCTCCATCATGGAATTAGTGTTTCCTGAAATACATTAACTTCAGAAGCATGGAATCACCCAGGGGGCTCAGCACCACCAAACACAGAGTTCTCCTTTACAGATCAGTGGTGATCAATAGAGAGAAGCCAGCTTCAGCTGCTTGATGCCAAATGACCAAAGGTGACACTCACCCTCATCCTGATAATCTGACAAAAAAGGTGCATCTGACACGAGGGAAGGGCCATGGGTGCCACTGTGATTATCATCAGAGCTGTCCTGTCCAAGGTAACTTTCAGCCGGGTCTCCTCCTGGGGGCAAAATGAAAGAAAACAAGGTCATTGGAAATCTTTGTAAAAAGTATCTGTAGATCGCTTCTGGAATTCTCTTACACACACACACACACACATACACACGCACACACACAACTTGGTGGACACAGTCACCATCCATCAACATATAGGAAACAAATTTAAGACACTCGTGAACTAACTTACCCGATGTAAAATTTTTCATTCAACTAACTAACTGAAGTTTAGCTTTGAACTATTATCTTAAAGCTGGGAGATTCATTGCCACTACACAGAAACTTCTCTACAGCCTCCCACTTAAAACAAAAACATAATTATGTAAGTAAGTAGTCTCATACACGGTTTTCCCACTAATTACAACCTTTCTCCTGAATGTCTCTTTCTCTTTCTCTGAGCAAAGGAGTACTACAAAGAGTTAACTTTTTATAATAAACAACAATGCTGCAAGGTCCATATTCTTTTCTTCTCTGAAAAATAAGACAGGTAAAAATAGAGAGAAGCGAGACTTTGCTGGATCCTCCTTCTATTTAAATCATTACTTGTTTTGCAACCTTAAGAAAGTCATCTCTTTGTAATTCTAGTTTACAGCCTATGCAACTGACCTCTGAGGAATTCTAAAAGCCCCAAGAAAGTAATATTTGTTCTGTAAAATGGCTCTGATACAAGTTAATGTATATGCAATACTGAATTACGCAATTAAAACCCTGCTAATCTCTTTTGGGTGTTTTCAACATACATTGAATTGTATTTTGTGAAAGTGGCCTAGGCTATCATGATACTTTAAAAGGTTTCAGACGGAAGATGTTAGCTCGCTCAGAAACCGGAAGAAAAGGCTCTGCATTGCAAATGGCTTTCCTTAGAATCCCCCAACCAGAAGCAGTCTGTAAAAGGGCATCGGCAGCTGCTCAGTTCATTTCACAAACATGAAAAGGGTACTTTCGACGGAATTTAATATTATCTGAAATACTAATTTCCAAAGGAAATCACCAGTACTAATCTCAGTAAACATTGTAGCATTTTGGCCCTGGATCTCAACCAGGGAGCCGTGAAAGCAAACAACCTCCATCGAATTTGTATTGCCTCCCTTTAAAGGTTTATCTCCTACAATTAAACTCGAAGGATGGGGAGGGCATGGAATGATAAAGAGAGAACGGGGCTATTGCCTTGCCTTTTCATAAATTAGCTCATGCTATCTTGAGTCTCGCCCACCAGTGTTCAGCCTAGGTAGATCGATCTGTGGATGAGTTGAACACCTGCAGATACAGGACTTCGGAAATAAATTCTAGTTGACTGTGGAAAAGAAAAGAAAAATTTTAAAACCGTGGCTGGCTGAAGCCAGAAGGAGCGTTCCCCTTTATTAGCTCTCTGATCAGAACTGAACCCCTGATGGCTGCGCTCAACGCTTCCCTGGGCAAATTTCCCTACAATCAGAAAAAAGCCCTCAAATACTGAACTGAGGGTTAAAGTGCTCAAATTTTACCTCACTAGTTACCTCACTGAAGTCATATTACCGACAGGATCTAATCAGACTGCCTGACAGGTAGAGTGAAAGTGAACTGCTAGGTTAAAAGGAAATTGTAAATTTTTAGTCAAGAAAATCCATTGAAATATAGAGGTTATAGCAATTTGGAGGGCCAAGCGAAAATTAACATGTATTAGATATCGTAACGGTTCTTTAACAACCGAACCCACCTGCTTGCTTATTTGAGAAATTTGGTAAATCTGCCACTACAGGAAAAAAAGAAGAAGATTTATTCTTACTACAATATTTCCAAACTTGAAAACAAAAGTAAATTAGAAAGTTTCATTATCCACGGAGATATACAATGTTTCAAGAGCCGTAAGAGCCCCTCAATGAAGTGATTTTTCTTTCAAGTTTCATTTTGTTGTATGGTGCTTCTGACTGACTTTTAATTTTACAGTCATTTAAATCTATGACCGTATTAATAATGATAGTACAGAGTTCTTTTAAGTAGTCAGCGTCTTATACTAAAGGCTTTCTGTCAAAGCCCTGGTGGGGTCTTGGGTACTCTTTGAGATGCTAACCATAGGTCCACAGTTTGAATCTGCCAGTCTCTCCTTGAGAGAGGAGAGAGAGAGGAAGTTTTCTATTCCTCTCAAATGTCACAGTCTCGGAAACTCATAGGCACAGTTTTACCCTATAGGGTAAAAGTTATATTCATGTTTCAATATGAGTCAAAATCGACTCGATGGCAGTGAGAGGATCTGTCAAAGCCCCAAAGCTAACATCGGCCCCTCACCATGAACGACTGTCAAATCCACTTCTTGGGATTTCACCAGGTATCCTCACTAGCGTCTTTTTCCTATTTCAGGATCCCATCCAAGATATGACATTGAATTCAGGGCTTCTTGCCCTAAATAGCTGCCTGTTTTGGGCCCTTGCTACACTAACCTCGGCTGGCAGCGCTGACTCCACGTGCTTCCTACAATTCCTGAGTACAGCCCCCCAGACGGGTTTGAAACAACCACCCCATTTCCACGACAAGGTCATGCCTTCATCAAGGGCGCCTCAACACAGACATACAACTGAATGCAGCAGAAAGGGAGTCTGTGTGAGTACCGAAAATTACTGCGGTGAAGGAGACATTTAAAAGTATGTTTTACACTCGAGCGTAATTAGTTCCTGATGATAGAGAGGTTGTTAGACGTGTTTTCCGTGTCACATTGAGTGGTCCAACTCCCTCGGGCATACAAAAGCGAGTCTCTCACACGAAATAAAATAGACACGCCCGTATAATTAAAAGGATTACAACTATTGAGGATGCCTGGGTGAAAAGTTTTATAGAAGACCCAGTAATCACTGTCGTCATTTTGGATTTAATCTTAGAACACCATGCCCCCCCTCCCTTACAACGTACTGCAAGGGTTCTCTAGATTTTCCAATAGCTCTGACAACCACAATTCTACCTGGCCCCTCCCAAAGTCCAGGGAGATCAGACACAAATGATCACAAGCTATCGTGACAGGCGTTTCCACTCAGCAGCTCCACAATTAAGGCTTCAGAAGCTCCGTCTGCTTAGGGCGGCTTTCTCACAAGCAAGAACCCTTGCCGCTAGAGACAGACTTCCCCACAGCAACTCACTCAGGATCAATATATATCTATACGGATATATACTTTCACACACCATATCTCCATTAGTCACATCCACTACTGCAGTCCTTTCTCTTTGTATTTCTAAACATCATCTGGGGGAACTATAGTAAGGGTTCCCCTCCTATTAACTGGTCATTTGGCCCCTATCCTATGTATCCTAAGAATTGGGCCCATGGTACGAGCCTTACTATTTTCAGTGGCATGCTCTCCACAGAGTATCAGGTCAAGGGGCCTCAAAGGAGGGGGAGGGGTGACCTCTATTGTTCTTTTCCTGAGAGTCAACCTCAATGTCATTCATGCTCCATAGAATGATAAGTTGTGAATTTCTGAGGGTTGGAGCAGAAGGATAAAGCAGCTTTGCGTCAGGTGTGAGGTAATTATTTGCTAGGGTTTCTGTGCGATTTGTTTTTATTCCCTGTGTTTTCATTAACAGCTAATGAGTTTTCCCCCTCAATTCTGAAACAATAGCTTGGCCACTGAAAGTTGGCTTTTTCTGCCATAGATTCAACCAGCTGTTGCTGCTCCATAAACTTTATGGAGAAGTGAATTAAGCTGCTAAGAACTTTCATTTCCTAATTCAATTTCAAATAAAGCAGAGGGGGGGAAAATGGACCGTGGTGATGTTCTGATTATAACTATTTTGACTCACGGAAAACGAGTCTGGTCTGAACATGCAGGTCCTATTCAGAGCCCAAACAGACCACGTCAACAACAAAACTCAAAAGAAACTAAAAAAGGCAGGGAGCGGTGTAAGCGTCACCCAAGCTCACAAAAATGGAAAATAATAAATAGCATCGTATATAAAAATATGCTTATTCAATATGTAAAGGCTCAATGCTTTTTACATGTTTACATCATCACCGTCCTTCCTCTTCTAGTTAATGGGGAGCTATATTGTTTTTCTCACATCTGCAACCGGCAGATGTAAGTCAATAACATACACGGCTATGGCTTATAACTTTCTAGGGTTTGTTCAGACTTCACCAATTATCTTTAGGTAAAATAAGAAAATTGAAATGAATATAGAATTACTGTCAATTTGTTAGTTTGGGCTTTATTGTGCTGACGTGGAAAGGGGACACAAGGCTTCTGAATATGTAATACCGAAGCCATGAACAACAACACAGTCTTCTTTAACTAATAAGTCCTGACTAAAATGTCATATGTAAAAGCCCTTGATCCAAACCCAGGAGCTCTCATGCTTGGGAGCATTAATAGGGCCATAGTTTCACGGGGCAATTTGACATGAATGCAATTCGCAAAGTTTGAGACGAGTCAAACTACAGCTCATTGGTCCTTGTTACAGCTGTTGGACACAGCATCCAACTAGAGAACAATCTTGAGCCCGATGTGTCTGTCGATGGGAAATGTCACTCATTTGTAAATATGAAGCCATTCCAAAAGGCCTGCCACAAAACAATAAGAATCTTTATTAGACCAAAAAAATGCCAAAATATGAGACTAATGTTTGCCAACATGCCCCGATCTAGGTCTACCCACTTCTGAAGGTGGTCCTTCCATTTTTCCAAGCCTTCCCTGAAGGAGTCAGGGCTCTTCAATTTATACTATGTCAAAACAGCAGTGTGGGTATCCTCCAGGGACCTAAACCATGTTCCTTTTAAATGTCCTTGGAGTTTGGGGGACAAATAGAAGTCGGAAGGGAGGGAGGAGGGGATCCAGCCTATAAGATAGACAGGGTTACCCTAAATTTTGATAGGCTAACCTTTGAGCGAACAGGTGAATTGTTGGGAATGAAAAAATATATACGAGTATGCAACATTCCCGGCCTTTTCCGCATCAATGAACTTTTCAATTTTCTTAAAACTTCTTCATAAACTCGCATGGGTGTTCTGTGTCCTTCAGGAAAATCTATCATTGAACCTTATTGTGGAAGGAACTCCAAGGAGACAAAGACAAGTCTTCCCATATTACTGAATCTGTCTGTAGCCATGCACTGACCACGGAGACATGTTTGAACACATTTCCGTTGTGCTAACCTGTACATGTATGAATTGGAATCCTAGTCGCCATGTTTTTTTGACTCACGCCTATTTTCCACCCCAAAGTTTTGTCGACACTCCCCTTATAAATGACGCGTCTCTCTATTCACACGCGTGCATTAAAAGTGTACGGCGTTTCCCACAGACCATCCCAGAAGCTTCTTCACTGGTTTCTAAATACCCCTCTGGATGTGCGTGGCTAGTTCTTGTGATTTATCCGCATCTCGTGAAGGTCTCAAATTCTTCTCTGTTGTATACCGTGTGACTTTCTGCCATTAAAAAAAAAAATCCTCCTCCATATCCATAACTCAATGTGTAAATAGTCTTTGGCTCTCAAGGCCCGAGCACGGAGTGTAATAGTGCGGCGTGTCATTAAGACGACAGGAAAAATGACAGGCCAGGCCAGGGAAGTTTCTCTTCATCATTCTTTTTTAAAGTGGCTCCAATTGGTGTCTTTACTGTATACGAATGCAGCCTAAGAATAAAAGATACAACTGAGGATCCCCAAAAGCAACCAAACGCACAGTTGTCGAGTCAATTTTGACTCCTAGAGCCTGACCGGAAGAGGGGTTCCCTCCACAGCCCATGAGTCTGCAGGGGGCGGGGCGGGGCATCCTGCCACCACATTCTCCACAAAACCGGCTAGTGGGATCAAACTGCCAAACGTCACTAACCACTGAGAGACCAGGGCTCCTTTAACATAGGGTGCGATTTAGTGATCACAAACTATACTATGATTTTGAATTTGTTCTCATTTTTAATATATTCTGTTTTCGATCAAGGTTGTTATCTGTTTTGCTTTATTATTGTTGTTAGTTTAGTTGTGTTTTTTTTGTTTGTTTTTTTTTTTTTTTAGTTTTTGTATATGAAATCCAAGAAAGGTAAAGCAAAAGAGACAGTGACGGGGTGAATGGTTCCTGGGAGGTATGACTGGGGAGGATGAGGGGAGACGGGGAGCTCAGGAAAGAAGAAGAGGGTCTAAGACTGATGGTGGTGATGGTTGGACAACTCTTCTTGATGTGGCCCAACTTCTCACCTGTACGAGACCTCGATCATGCGCCAAGAGAACTGTTAAAAAGCTAACCATACTGAGAATAACAGATTTCTTAAGAACCTTTGGGGCCCCCATTTTCGGAAGCCTAAATGACCAGAAGTGAAATAAAATAAACTCGATGCTCTTGGAGCACCGGTTGCAGCAATTGTGAGTGTGGCAACAATCAAAAGGCAGCACAGTTTAGTAATTATACCAACACGATCTACTCCCAAGAGTGGGCTGAAAAGAGAGATGCCCTTTGAACCAACTGAAATAGTTACCCCCTCCTCCCCCATGTCCCTCCCCACTCCCATCCACCCACCTCTTCCTCCTTCCTTTCATGAAGATAGTGAGCTCAGGGAGGGGGGGGTTGTCACACGTTGGGCTTCCATCCAGTTCAAAACCACCAGACCAGAGAAGGCTGAAGACATAAAGATTTATAACCTCTGAAACCCAAAAGGGGCAGTGCTAGTCTGTCCTACCCTACCATAGGGCAGCTGTGATTTGACGGCAGTTGTTCTGTGTATTTCCCCCGAAGATCGAGGTCCTGTGTGATGCAGTTTTTCGTTTTGGCCAGTAGGGTGAGCTGCAGTGTACTGCATCAACCTAAGTCTTAAAAACAAAACAAAAACCCCTCCACCCGCCATCCCTTCTGCTCTTTCCTCTCGCCCCAGAAGACTGCAGAGTCCCCCCCCCCCCGCCAAAAAAAAGAGCCAGGCTCCTAGACATGAACAAACCAGAAGGCTGGCAGTAACAATACGTACTGGGTCAACGTACGTGTGAAGAGGCACACTTCACAGGCAGACTCCAGCCTGTCAGCACTCAGCCCCACTCTTCACCAGCGCTCTTCATCCACGACCATTAGTGGTCAGTGGCCGGCTGGTCCTGACAGGGAACCTGCTGAGGTGCAGCCTTTTCCAGAGTAAGGAGATTCGGAGAGAACTGAAAACCACGGTGTACACCAAGGTTTCGGATACTATGCAAATAAATACTGTAAACAGATGAGGTCTGGGAATAATTCATTCATATTTCTGTTTTCCATGGACCACTGCATCCCTTCCTAGTCCTTTCATCTTTTGTGACGCTAATTTGCAGCATGTCCTCACTTATAGAGGAGAAAGTAATAATATACTATATATGGTATATAACATGATATATAACAATATATACTAGTAATACAGCTTAATATAATAATATAATAACTTACTGAACCCTTACTAAGTACAGACTCTGAGCCAAGACTCTTCATGGACTATCTCATTTAATCCTAGAGATAATCATGCGGTGCATTATTATTCCAAAGCTATTTATGAAGAAGTTTGGTTCAAGAGATAAATGAAGCAAGTCACTTGAGCGACTCACAAGTGTCATAGTCAGGCATTGAACCTACCTTGTCTGATGACTAAGTCTTGGTTCTAATCCATGGAGCTGTACAGTCTCCAAGCCGGTTTGCTTTATCCATGACAAGCATTGCTCAATGAATGACAGCAGTGGCTGAAATTTATGACAATCTTTGCAATGGTCATTTTTATTTCAATAAAGAAAGCATAATCAGAAGTGCACACGGCCATGGTCAGTAGCAGTACTAGGCATCATGTTAGATATGGCCATTGTGCTTGATAAAAACCATGATATGTGGCCCATGATTTGGCGCACGAGCATCTGTCCAAGTTCTTGCTCTCACTTCCTTTGGGGACGTAAGAAGAGCAGAATTGTCAGCTCCGTAGTCGTCCCAGGCTTACTTGATGAATAAAAAGCCCAACCACAGCAGCTGCATCGCTTTACACTCCTATCAGCAGTGTACGAAGACTCCATTTTCTCCACATCCTTGTTAATACTTGTGACTCTCTGGTTTTGTTTTTTAATTACGACGATGGACACGAGGAGTCTCGTGGTGGGCAGTTCGGAAACACCGGCAGCTCCGCCGCAGGGACTGGACTTTCCACTCCTGTAACCAGTGACAGTCTGGAAAACCCACCGGGGGCAGATAGGAGTCAGCATGGATCAGCTGGCCGTGAGTTTGTTTTTTCATTATTGGACATGTGAGTGGTGGGAAGCGCTATTTCGATGTGAGCCTGTTTCATATGCATTTCCCTCATGACTGACGGCATAGCGCTCAATTTTATATTCTTCAGGCCACTTGTGTTCCTTCTTTTGAGAAATGCCTGTCCAAGTCGTTTGTTCGTTTGGCAATTGGTTGGCTGTCTTTTTGCTCCTATGAACTTTTTTTTTAGGTTTTTTTTTTGGGGGGGGGACATCACTGCCCTCTGTGGGAGTAGAAGGCCCAGCTTTGCTGCTGGATTTGAACTTCCAATCCAGTGGGCCGCAGTCCTGCGCACAACCACTACGCCACCGGGGCTCAGCCCCCTGTGAACTTTTAAGGATCACAGATAAGAGGCCTGAGATTGGGTGAAACGTTTATTTTCAGTTAGCATGTGAATTATACGATACGGCTTCATTGTTTATTTTAGAACTTAATTTTGAGCGGGTGAGAATATAGTGCTTGTTCTGAAACACAAAACCACAGAGAAGGCCACTTTTTAAAAATACAAGTTCCTCATTTTATGACACAGATGTCATGGCATCCCATAATTTCAATAGATCAAGCCTACTCAATCTATTGTCTCTACAATTGATTTCAAGGCACTTTCTTTCTTCTTGAACTCTTGGATATCAGCTCCCCTCGATCGCCTCTCTGTCCCACCTACTCCCCAGGAATTCTTGTGTTACATATTATTACTAATGCTCCATTATTATTGTACACCTGTATTCACCTACACTTCTGTCATGCACTCCCTTTGAGTGAAGTCACGCAGTCATGATCGCGCTCAGTAACGCCCACCCCCTCTTCCCGGATCCTCAGAGAACCCTTCCTCCCGTCGCTGCTTCATCTACTCTGGAATCCCTGAATGCCACTGTTTTTATGCTATCATCAGAGTTTAACCCCAAAATTCTGATGTAAAATTGAGTAAAGGATGGGGGAAACGTGTGAGTAGATAAAGGAACGGTCTGCTCATGATTCTATAAGAGTGGTGTTGTCAAGTAAATGTTGGGCTGTTGACTGCAAGGCTGGCGGTTCAAGCCCATCGGCCACTCCGTGAGAGAAGGACGAGGCTATCTGCTCCTTTATAGGTTCGCATCCTCAGAAACCCTCTATAGAGTGTTGCTGTGAGTCAGTATCAACTTGATGGCAGTTGTTTTGGAGGTACTACCATGGTTAATTAAGTTTTAGGGTCAGTCCTTTATTAAAACTTAAAAATCAGACCCCGGTGGCATCGTGGTGGTGCGCGGGACTGCGGCCCACTGGGACGGAGGTTCGATTCCAGCTCCACAGGAGCAAAGGCTGGGCCTCCTACTCCCACCACCTGAGGGCAGTGATGCCCCCCCAAAAAAAAACCTGAAAAAAAATCAGGCATGCCTGAAGCAAAAGCCTCAAGGCTTTCAAAGGTGATAGGTAGCAAAAATTTTATTTCCTCCTCTCTAAGCACGCAGCCTTCTCTCCGTATCCAGCCATCATGAAGTTTGTTCTGAGTTTTCTATCTAAAGTCTCTCTCTGTCTGGGGTAACGACTTTGTGTTTTCTGATTTTTAAACTTCTATTTTGTTTTGTCTTGAAGCTGTCAGCATTTGTCTACCCATAGTTTTCTGTATTTGTCTTAGAGATAAGTAATCTATTTTTATTAATTATATATTTTTTATTTTTATTTATTTTTTTTGGGGGGGGCATTACGGCTCTCCGGTGGTGGGAGTAGGAGGCCCAGCCCCACTGCTGGAATTGAACCTCCGTCCTAGTGGGCCGCAGTCCCGCGCACAACCACTACGCCACCAGGGCTCAGCCCCATTTTTATTAATTATATTTTTAATGGAAAAAAATGCATGCCATGGCGACAATTTGAATGGTGCCATCAAATTCACTCACTCACTGCCTTCAAGTCAAGGCTGACACACAGCGAACTCCCCTGTGGCTTGCTGAGACTAACTGTGTATGGGAGAAGAAAGCCCAGTCTCTCTCCTGTGGAGTGGCTGGTGGATTTGAACTGCCCACCATGCAGATCACGGCCCAACACATTACCATTATGTCACCAGGGCTCCATAATGGTGCCATGGAATCTGCGGAATAAAATGGTCCCTTCCCCTCAAATGTGTTTTCCACTCCCCAGGGATCCTACTGCAACTTTGCAAAAATATTCCATAAAAGGGTACACATGTATACATACACTCAGAGAAAGCAATAATATAACAATTGCCCCAAAGGGGCCTTTTTCATTTAGCAATGAACTCTGGAGATCATTCCATTTTACATACATATATGTAGTATTTTCTCTTAAATTGCAATGTAGCATTCTAATACATTGCTGTAGCATAATTTAGTCCTTATTGCTGGGTATTTAGGCTCTTTGATGTCTCCCCCCCACCTTGATGTCTTTGCTATGTATTTTAAACAATGCTATATATACTGAACATCTTTGTACATAATATGTATAGGGAATAAAGAAGGCCAGACCATTTAATTTCAACAATTGCTTCTTTTTTTTTCTGGGCATCACTGCCCTCTGGGGGGAGTAGGAGGCCCAGCCTTGCTCCTGGAGAGCTGCTGCTGGATTTGAACCTCCAACCCAGTGGGCTGCAGTCACACGCACAACCACCACACCACCCGGACTCAGCCCGTCAACTCTTTTTTTAATGCATCAATGTTACCTATTCTACACTAGGAAGTTTAGGATATACAAAATTCATAACAAATTTTAACTTTAAAGGGAAAAAAGTAGCTTTACCAAAGAAACCACTTACTCTCTTTGGCAGAAGTTGCAAAAAAAAAAAAATCAATGCATTAACTTAAAATACATTAAATTGCTCAAAAAAAAAACAACACAGGCACAATGGTAGATGTATAGAAAGTAGAATATTTGAAAATATACAAGTTAGTAAGTAACTTCAAAATGATTTGTATGTAGATATACTTTCCACAGATTAATTTGTATAAAATAAAATGAAAAGGGTGGGGGGATGTCTAAAGGAAGTCAAACCACAAAAGCAGTTGTCAAGATTGTTGATTTTAAGAGGTTGGGTCAAAGCTGAAAGCAGGAGTATCCATCCTGTGTATATTTCCCTCCTGTTAAATCCCCCAAAGACATGGAAAAACATTACATAAGACTTCTTTTATAAAAATAGTATAGGTTAGGATATCCCAGGTTCATAACCACTGCTTATGTTTATAAAATATCAGCATTCCAAGAATAGTGATAGGGAGATACTTAACAATAAATTACAAATATTATAAATTTAGACTTTTTCTTACATTTGCAAACACATCATAAATTTAGGCTGTGTTTCTTTGTATAAATCCTACTTATGACTATGTTAAACCCTTTTGGCATGAATGCAAAGGGTATGTTCATAAATAAAACTTAGTAAAAATCACTGTGCACTCCATTAATTCCAAAACACTTCTCTTCAACTTCAAAGGAAAACCTCCTCTGTCTTGCTTTTTAAGTAAAAAGATGGTGTTTCATTGCTGCTTTAATGGTTTGCTTCGTGTAACTGTCATAACTACATGCTCCAAGTATGTGATAGAAAGGGACGAAAAAGCTATGTGACATCCGTGTGACGATTCAACATGTCTCAGACATTACGGAGTAACAAGCTCATAAAACTAAGCCCTGGAGTGCCTGCCATGTACATGCACCGTGCACATGCAGACCTTCTACATAGACTCATGGTGGGCTGCACGTATACACCCCGGGTCATCCGGAATGGGTCAGGCAGTCTGTCAGAGTTCTGTACATGCCTTTACTTGGATAGCCCTACTTGGAAACACAGAAATCATCCTTGCTACCACCTAGGATGTAGCTTCCATGTGGTAAGCACTCTCCATTGATTCCTCACCTCACGATTACGCATTATAAATCATAATAACTAGGAAGGAGATGGGGAGGAGTTACAGAGGAAGAAGCTGAAGTGCCGAGAGTTCTGTTACTTGTTCACAGAGCTTGTGAGTGGAAGAGCTGATCTTCAAGGTTCGGGCGGATGAAACAAAATCTCACACTCTTGTGATAAGAGTTGTTTGAACCCTCGATCAAGTGATATAAATAAAAACGAAAGAAAATTTCACACTCTTTCCATCACAAAACACTCCTTTTTTAATACGGAAATGGAAATCTTTTAAAAATCCGTTCACTATGCCACGTACAGGTATATCTCATTGCTGGACCATTGCAATAAAACAAATAGGACACACGCATTTTTTTAGTTTCTGGGGTACATAAAAGTTCTTTTTACACTCGCGCTGTGAAGTGTACACTTTAAAAAAACTTCAGAAGCCAAACTCACTTCCATCCAGTTAATGCTGACTCCGCTACCCTATAGGCCAGGACACACCTGCTCTTCGAAGGAGTTTCCAGAGTCACTCTTTACAGGAATAGAAAACCCCGTCTTTGCTCAAGGAGCAGCTGGTGGTTTCCAACTCCCCCAGGCTCCCAGGGTACACAGGCACACGAAAAGTGGAATACTAGGATAATGATGACATTATCCCTGTGCCCAAACTCCAACACAGGGACGTGCAGTGAGGACAAAACTTTCGGTGTGTAAAAGACACAATTATTTGTGAGACATCATCAAGAGCCGTGCCATCCAAGACGGTGTGCTTGTGTGTTGTGGCTATGAGGCCTGATGGATCGTCTGCGTTCATTCATGCACGAAGCATGACTTTTCTTTAAGTCCAAATTTTGAGGAACCCCAACCTAAATTCCATTTTTCTTTAACTCTGTCTCTTGAAGAATTTTAAACATGTCCCGAAGAATGCATACTAATGTAATGAACTCCTCCGTACGGCATCGCCTGGCTTCCACGGTGACCAGTTTGTGGTCCATCTTGTTTCATCGGGACCCTCCTCTTCCTTCCCTCCCAGTTAGTCTAAACCCACCGCAGAGCCTCTCACTCTCTCTCCAGACCTCACGGGCTGTCTCTGGAAAGGAAGGGTGGTTTCAAAGCAAACAGACCCACTTTACCAATCTCACCCTAGAAAACAGTAGCTTCTTCCTGACATAAAGTATCCTATGTGTTCAAATGTCAAACTCGCTCATCCATGTAGTTTTTAATAGCTTATTTGTTTAACTCAGGATGCAAATTTTTAAAAACTCAAACTCACTGCCACTGAGTCCATTCTGACCTGCAGGGACCCCAGAGGACAGGGTAGACCTGCCGCTGGGGCATCTGAGATGGTCACTCTTTTGTTTGTTTGTAAAACTTTACATGCGTAGAAAGCCTCGTCTTTCTCCTGCAGGGCAGCTGGAGGTTTGGAACTGCTGAACTTGCAACCCGCTGCGCCACCACAGTGCAAACAGGGCCCATCAATTAGCTGAGGTGCATCTTCTATCTCCTTGAATTTACAAGTAGTCTGACTTTATAATGACATTTTTCAGATTTACTTTGCATTTTTGGTTTTGCCAAGTGATATTTTTAGACATCGATTTGTTTTGACAAGCGATATAAACTTCATTTAAAATTCTAAAATGTAAGATTCACCCAGTGGAAAGTTTTCATATTGGAATACTAGACAATTTTCTCAGAAATCCTCTATATCACCCACACGGATATTCAAAGTTGGCAAGAAATCCCATTGATCTCTGTATACTATTACCGCAAATGCAATAGGAGTGACCATTGAAAAAAGATGATTTGTATGTATATATAGTACATATTTTATATGTAGTATTCCAATTGTCTTGTTTAATTTTTGCTTAAACATTGTGCCATTTTATTTTACTCTGGGCCCGTGGTAGGAATTTCTATCTTATATTCATGAAGATGTTTGTCGTAACAAATAATGTTGGACATTATACATGAAAATCACATTTTTGATGGATTAAACTATACACAGCAATAATTAACTCATTCGATAAAGGGGAAACTAAAACAATATGAAGAAAATCGGTGATATTGTCAGCAGATCTAAAAGGCAAAATTGATATTGCTGTTTAGACAGCTGATCAATAAATCCTTTTAGATATCTAATCAATTCCTGAAACAGTACCAATTCTTTGGCAAAGATTTCAATAACTTGATTTTGAACCTTTAAAAAGTCTTTTTTCTACTTTTTTACTTAAAGTCTGTGGGATTTTAATTGACAGAGGAATCTAAAGGCTTATTGTAAAATAAAAACAAGACCAGGAAAAAAATTGCTCGTGCTCAATTATATTTAAACCAGAAGGCGATTGTCATTTATGTCCTCTCTTTACTAAAGATCATATATTTCTGGGATCATGTTTTCTTTCCCTTATGTTTAAGTCTTTGTTTGTTTGTTTCTTTTTTTTTTCAGACTCTTTCTTTCTTTTTAAAATAAACAGCATTCAGGAAGTTGACAATGGACTAGTAAGAAAACCTGTGGAAAATGTGAGGGATACTGACCTCTTCTCAATGCTGTCAAAAATACAAACAACATCTTAAAAAATTGTTTACTGTGATGAGGCACTATGCTGAGCAATTACACAAATTACTACTAACCGCCATGACAGCCCTGAGACAGTAAAATAATGATCTCATCTGGTAATCTCCGAAACTGATAATAGGCACAGAGTTTCTTTTTCGTATGATGAACGTGTTCTAAAATCAGATGGTGGTTCTGGATGTACACCTCTGACTATGCTAAAATCAGTGACTTACACACTCTCAGTGTATTTTATGTGTTAATTATGTGAAGCTGTCACTTTTACTTTTTTAACTTTTACTTATTTTAAAATGAAGAGGGTAGTCAGACTAAGCAAGTTAAGATCCTTGACTCAGTTTCTTAACTTCTTTGTGCCTCGGTAATCATATCTGCCCAATGGACACACCGACAAGGTTGTATCATATATCACAGGGTGCTTCTAAGGATCAGGTAAAATAATGCATGTAAAACATTTAGCAAAAAAATAAATAAATAAATAAAGAAAGAAAAGAAAAGAAAAATAAAATTAAAAAAAGGCTGAGCCCCAGTGGCATAGTGGTTGTGCGCAGGACTGCAGCCCACTGGGATGGAGGTTCAATTCCAGCTTCACAGGGGCAAAGGTTGGGCCTCCTACTCCCACCACCAGGGCAGTGATGCCCTAAAAACAAAAACAAAAAAAAAAAAACATTTAGCAAAGAACCTGGCACATTTGAGATATAAGGATATTAACTCACTTGCTGAAGCCACAGAACCATGAAAGTGTCTATCAAAGGTCTTTCGCACTTCAAAGTGCACACACTGTTTTCCATGTACATCTCCTTTCTGGGACGGGAAGAAGCCCCCTAGTACTATTCAGTGGCCAATCCTTTACCACATTAAGCCTGGAATAGAGTGCGCTCAGGAAGAAGAGAACCCTTGCTGGACAGTCCATATCTGAGTCTGGGAGGCTCCTTTTCTCAAGTGTCCTCAGTATTACCCTTTCAGAGGCCTGTAACGACTCACCATCCACTTCACCCAAACCAGATGTTTAAATGGTGGTTGGTAAAGGCTTTTATGAGCTAGGGATATTTTATAATTAAGGACCATTTTCTTTCTCTCTCTTTTTTTTTAGGCATCATTGCCCTCTGGTGGTGGGAGTAGGAGGCCCAGCCTTTGCACCTGTGGAGCTGGAATTGAACCTCCATCCCAGTGGGCCGTAGTCCCGCGCACAACCACTACGCCACTGGGGCTCAGCCCCATTTTCTTTCTACACACAAGGTTCTGGTGTAGTTGTTCTGAAGGATGCAGTTGTAATTAGGCAGTGCAAGGAGTTCATAAAAGTCAAGTCATCCTCTTCACAGAAGCTCCTGCTATCAATGAAAATGCTAAGAAAGTCTGGGATAAGCATTCCTTTTCTCTTTCACTTCCACACCTACAATACACAGTCTCCCGGGATTATAAAACTCCTCTGTAACTGGTATGTCCGCTGCAGTGCTCTTCTGTGGTGTGCTGGTTGCACATCGAGTTCGAAACCGCCAGTATTCCTGGGGAGAAAGACAGAATTTCTATTCTCATCACGAGTCTCAGAAACCCACAGGAGCACTTCTGCCTTGTTCAGCGGGGTCGTGATGCCTCCGAATTGGCTTGTGGGCAGTGAGGTTTTCGCTTTGTTTTCAAATTCACAACAAGACCCCACCAAACCCAACTTGCTATCATCTCGTCATAAATCTGTTTGTGTTGCTGTTATTCCGAGGCGCTATCCAGTTGATTCCACGGGAATCAAACACGGGAACCCTGTGTCTGCTAGAAGGTGACATTGCCCAATACGGAGCCATTTTGACAACTCTTCCTATTCTTGGACCCGTTGGTGCAGCACCGTGTCCATCCATCCAGTCAAGACGTTCCTCCCTACCGCTGCCCCTCTGCTTTAGCAAGCATGATGCGCTTCTCCAAGGACCGCTGTCTCCTTGCCTGAAAGGAGCATTTGGGTCCTACTGTTAAGATTCGTTTCTCCTTTTGGCAGTCCCTGCTGCTTTCCGTAGTCTTCTCTAGCACCGCAATTCAAACTCGTCGATTCTTCTTCGGCCTTCCTGGTTCAATGTCCAACTTTCACATGCGCGGGAGGCCATTGAAAATATCATCGTGTAGATCAGGGCCACCTTGGTCCTCAAAAAAACGCCCTTGACTTTGAGTCCTACAAAGAGGTCTCGTGCAATAGATCGACCCAACTCAGTACTCTTGACTGCTGTTTCTGTGAGCACTCGTTGTGGACCCAAGCAAGACAAAGCCCTTAACGGCGTCGAGCTTTTCTCCCTGTATCACGGACCTCTTGGTCTGGGCGTGAGTTGAGTTGAGTTGACTTACGTTGTGGCGTCGTCATCCACACTGAAGGCTGCACTTCTTGATCTTCATCAGCAAGTGTTCCAAGTTCCCCTCACTTCCCGCCGGCAAGGTCATCTGCATCGAGCAAGTGGTGAAGGAGACGTCCTCCCATCCTGATGCCGCCTTCTTCTTCACGGGAACCAGATTATCTGCTCGGCAGACCGACTGGATGGGCACAGAGACGGGATACGACCCCGCTGCACGCCTCGTTCTGTTCACACAACTCCCTCTTCCTCCATAGACAAGTTCCCGAGGCGCACAATGAACTGTTCTTGAATGCCTGTTTTTCTCAAGGCTGTTCATAGTTTGTCATGTTCCACACAGTCAAATGCCTTAGCACAGTCAATAAAACCCAGGTTTAAAAAAAACATCGAAGGGCTGAGCCCCGGTGGCGTAGTGGTTGTGCGCGGGACTGTGGCCCACTGGGACGGAGGTTCAGTTCCAGCAGTGGGGCTGGGCCTCCTCCTCCCACCGCCGGAGAGCAGTGATGCCCACAAAAAAAAAACAAAACAAACAAACAAAAAAACATTGGCCCGGGGTGGGTACTTTCGGCTTTCAGCCAAGATCGTTCATTTGACACCTGCGATGCTATCCTGTGTTTCGCCTCTTCTGAATGCAGGCCTGACCCTCTGGCCGCTCCCTGGCCGTGCACTGCCCCAGCTGTTGCTGGATGATCGACAGCAAAATTGTACTTACATGTGATATCCATGATGCTGTTCTGTAATTTGAGCATTCTGTGGGGTCGCCTTTCTTTTGAATAACGACAAAGAACGATCCCTTCCTGTCATGCAGCCACGTCGCTGTCTTCCAGAGTCCCTGGCATGGACGAGCCGGTGCTTCCAGTGCTCACCCTGCTTCTTGAAACATTTCGATGGTTAGTCCACTAGTTCCCGAGCTTTGTTTTTGGCCAATGCCTTGGGGGCAGCTTGAACTTCTTCCATCAGTACCAGTGGCTCTTGCTCGATGCTACTTCCTGAAATGGTGGGATGTTGATGCGTTCTCCTTGGCTCAATGACTCTGTGTTTCGTTCCATCTTCTTTCGATGCTTCCTGCATCTTTTAATCGTTTGCCTAGAGAATCTTCCAGTTTCGCAACTCGAGGCTTGAATGTTCTTCTAGAGTTCTTTCAGCTTAAGACAGATTGAGCTTGTTCATCCTCTTTGGCTTTCTAACTGTAGATCTTTCATAATCTCTTGTCATTTCACTATAGAACGTTGTACTTTGTCTCCTCTAGCGAGTCTTAGAGATTTTCTATTCGGCTCGATGACTTCACCAGTTCTTCCATGTGCCTTAGTTACTCTACAATTAAGAGAAAATTAAAAAATATATATATCTTTTTTCAAAGATCAAACTTTAGAGTCCCTTCGGACATTCTGCATTTTTAATGATATTTGCTTTCTTCATGAATGATGTTCTTGGTGCCCTCATCAAGAAGACATCAGGCGATCTGCCACTAGGGTTCAATGCAACAAATCTCTTTGTGAGGTGTTCTGGAGACTCAGGTGGATACATTCGAGGTCTTATTTTGACTCTTGTGGACTTGTTTAAATTTTTTGTTTGCTTGTTTTAGGGGCATCACTGCTCTCTGGTGGTGGGAGTAGGAGGCCCAGCCTTGCTGCTGGATTTGAACCTCCCACCCAGTGGGCCGCAGTCCCGCGCACAACCACTACGCCCCTGGGGCTCAGACCGTGGACTTGTTTCAATTTTCTTCAGCTTTCACCTCAGTTTACATATGGTGGTCTGTTCCACAGTCAGCCCCCGGCCTGCTGTTACTCCTGAGATGGGCCTTCTCCATCGTCTCTTCCCACAGATGCAGTCAGCTTGATTTCTGTGTACCCCATCTGGGGACGGCCATGTGTCTAGTTGCCTCTGATGTGGTCAAAAAAAAGATATTTCCTTTTTATCTTAAATAAACAGTTTTATTTGCACTTTGTCCACATATCATATAATTCAATAGTTCAACCATAGCAAGAAGAGTTGTACCAATCTTTATCACAATCAGTTTTAGAACATTTCCTTTTTGCCCACACACATTGTTGTTGTTCATGAAAATTCTTTTTTTCAGTTTTGGCAAAAGTAAACATAACAAAACACTCACCCCTTTAACAACTTCCACATGTATAATTCAGTGCCATTGCTTATACGCTTTCTGTTGTCCAACCATTACTGGTGTCCCTCTCCAAATTGTTCGACCACCATTACAACGAACTCAGTGGTCCCTAAGCAAAAATTCTTCACCCATGGTAATCATAAGTCAAGTTTGGTTTCTTTTTTTAGCAGTAGTCTTGATATATATATTCATATATCATATACTTCTTTAGTTAAACTGCTTCTCAAAAGAGTGGTATATACATCATCACATCAACCCACCCCCACATCCACCGATTGCTCCCCAGGTCCCTTCCTGAGAAACCAGCTATTATCTGTGTGCAGCCACTCCTTCTGTGCGTCCTAAACTGGGAGACCTAGCAGAGACACCAAAAAAAAAAAATCCAAACAAAACAGAAAGAAAAAATAAGAGTAATAGAAAGATTAAACTAAAGAATAAGAAATGAAAAACCACCAACCGTGTTTTAACCACCAACCGTGTTTTCAAAGCCAGAGAAAAAATTTCTTTCTTGAAACAACCGATAAATATTGGCGCATATCGCAAATGCAGGTTGGGTCAAGAGAGAGGTCAACCCACCAAGTATCATATTATACCATGCTGTGATTCACCACAATCAAGTTTACAACAAGCTTTGATGAGAACATTGATCAAGTATCTCACCTGTACCTAGAGGGGATCTTCCCGAGGCCTAACAGGGCCCCACACTCTGCAGCTGGGATTCTGGATTCCCGTTGACCTCCAAAGTCTCCTGCATATCGGGCGTTCACAATTTAAGCTCTGATACTTTCCTTTCGTCATATGTGGATTTTGTTCTTTTCATCCTTGGATCACACAGGCTGGTGTACTTCTTCCATGTCGACTAGCTGACACCGCACTTAGATAGTCGCTTGTTTGAATACAAGGCTTTACGTCCTCAGACACTATTTTTTTTAATGTATTTTCTTTTTCTTTTTTTGGGGGGGGGGGGCATCACTGCTCTCCGGTGGTGGGAGGAGGAGGTCCAGCCCCACTGCTGGAATTGAACCTCCGTCCCAGTGGGCCGCAGTCCCGCGCACAACCACGACGCCGCCGGGGCTCAGCCCTCAAATGTATTTTCTATGAACAAATCATGACTCTCGCACCTTTCTATCATGTGATCTCCAATTTCACTTCTACCCCTGAGACCAGGTTTTCCAACTGCTGTCACTTCCTCTTTGTTTTCAACTATTATATTCCAAACACCAATAATCATTGATGCAGCTTGACTTTATGTTTGATCAGTTTCATCCTGAAGACTTTGGTATAATTCTGCAATTTCTTCATCACTGGCTTTAATGGTTGGTGTAATAGTTGTATGGACAGGGCGGCCTTGAAAATAGACATACCTCCATCACAGAGAGCATTGAACTTCCAAGTAGATCACGAAGCACCCTTTTTGACAATGGATGCAGCCCTGTTCCTCTTAATCGTGTCATTCCAGCAAAGTAAACCATATGCTTTTATATTGAAATGGCCCATACCAGTCCATTTCAGCTTACTAAAGCCTCAGATATCAATTTTTGGGCATGTCATTTCACTTTTGATGACCTTCAATTTTCCCGAACACATATTTTATGCATTCCAAGGTCCAATCGTGAACAGATCTTTGCAACTGTTTCTTCTCCCTTGAGGTGTGGCCCATCAGCAGATGAAGATCCCAGCGGCTCCACTGGCCCAGTCCTAACTTCATGGAGGTCACCATGGCTGTCTCCACTTTGACGAAGCAGGTTCTCCTCAGTCACATTTCAAGTGTCTTCAGATGGAAGAGGGCCAGCCTGCAGCTCTTTCTCCAAGAAGGTTCTGCCTCCATTCCTGTGGGCTCTAGTACCTGACAAGGCTTCTGTTCTGTGCACGAGCTTTCCAGAGGCTCCTTCCTCTGAAATGTGCAGCTGATGTCTTCTTTGTAATATCTCTCTTTTGGTGGGTGGGGGGACATCACTGCTCTCCGGCGGTGGGAGGAGGCCCAGCCCCACTGCTGGAATTGAACCTCCGTCCCAGTGGGCCGCAGTCCCGCGCACAACCACGACGCCAACGGGGCTCAGCCCTGTAATCTCTTCTTAATCTGGAAGGTGCGCTGGCATAACCCAGACTAGACCAGCTTTCCGCAGCACAGCAGCACACACACTACCGCAGTATGACAAAATGACAGGCCATCGTGGAAATCCTTACACAGATTTATTGTTCCCTTCAGCGTCTGAAACCTGTAATCCACTAAGATCTGACCAAAAAGGCAAGGTGAGTGATATTTGCCTTCCTCCTCGAAAGGCAAGGAGGAGCAAGGCCGGGGGCGGGGCAGGATGCACTGAATATACATTTTTCTACTTGATCTTTCCGAACATTTATTTCCAAATGAGCAACGATCTCGCTCGATGTGCTCAATCATTGTCAAGAAGCAAACGCAGCTTTATGTTCTAAATAAACTCTTCTCAGTCGTGCCCTTCGCACCTCTGCCTCTGCCTTCGCTCTGCAAGAGAAGGAGTGAGTAGAAGTTTCCCTGCGCTGGGACAGCACGACGATGCCACCGTGACAGGACTCTGGGAAGATGTGCCCTTTGTCTTTTTTAGTCTCGTACAGTCTCAGGTGTTAAATCCCCAAATTACGTTCCCTTCTCAACGCCTTTCTCTACCACATCTCTGTACCGAATTCTTTATTTTTCCTTTAGGTAATTAATTCTCCCCGCACAGTTTCATTCATTTCTGCCAGTTCACATTCATGTTCTGATCCTCGTGGACTTTGGCTAACATCTGTTAAACCCTGAACTAGAGGGCCATTCCCTGAATAGCCCATTTCACACTTTACAAAGCAAACTGCTACCTATCATTCTCCACCATTAAATCTCTGTGTTCAGCTATAGATGCTTTTAGCATAAGAAGATGCAGAGGAATACCACATCCCATTGTAAGTGTTATTCAGACCCGGGCCGTAGGGTACATCCGTCAAAAAGCTTTAAAATGAAAAGCTTCTCCTTAAGGCTGGCTTTGAAACAAAGTCTACTTTAGGCTTGAAACATAGAAAACAAAGTCCGAGCTAGGAAACCAAAATTTTTAAGAAAGCTAATGTCATCACGCACGACTTGAGTTTTCCCATCAGTCATTGCACAGGAGACAAGGCCTGGCGGTCTGCTTCCATAAAGATGTTAGGAAAGCATCCGAGGAAAGCACGTCTCGTCTGACATCGAGGGCCAGTGTGAGCTGGAACCGACTCAGCAGCACACAACAAAAATGAGGCACTGGCACTGGATGCCTTCGTACCATAAGAGAAGACATCGTCAGAGAGCCAAACTTGGACCCAGAACTCTCCGTGATTCTTTGAGAAAATAAAAAGCTTCCATTTGGAATAAAGATAATTACTATTCAGGCTGATGTTTTGGTTAATCTTATATGGGGTCCTAAGAAGAAGGGACATATATTTTAAAGACATGCCTTCAACGTGTTTGAATTCAAGGGGGAAAAAAATCTTATTTTGAACCCTTTAAAAATGTGTCTCGCTCTCCCTCCACTCCCCCGTCTTCTTCTTTTTTTTTTTTTTTTAATTTTGCACACAGCTGTCTGTCGCACTTTTTAGAATCGTGCCAGATGCTGGGTTCATCAAGCACAAGCAGGAAAACAATGGTTTGAAAGCAATTAGAAGCACCGAGGCTGCAGTGAGGCTCATATTAAAATGTGATAACACTGTTCTAGGGGGAATTTCCACGCTGCTCCGTTTCTGACATTTCTCTGCTGCCAGACAGGCAGAGCACTGTGATCGAGGAGGCAACATACTGGAATTTATTTCTGGAGCAAATGAAGGATTAGCTGAGTTGGAACCCTGTCAAGGTTTTTATTATGAACTCAGCCACCATTTTATTTGAATGTGAGTGGATCCTGTTTGCAGTTACACAGCTCAAAGGATAAAAGTACATTATAGTTTGGGTTGGAAAAAACAATCTAGCAATCCACTGGAAAGACAAAAGAATCTACGCCTCTTGCTGCTCAAACGCAGGACGGGGGGCCCAGCAGGGTGAAGGTTAATTAAACACTCCACCAACTTTCCTCAGAACCACTAATGTTGCTCTATGGAGAAGCTGATTTAGAAAAGACAGAAGTACACTAACTACATATTTTCGATGTAAAACCATAAATGAGACGAGAACACTCACCTTGGGGCTGAAAATCCCAGTAGTACCTGGAATGAAGAGAAAAATGGAGATAGGTAAGACTTGTCATTAATTATTTCTCAATCTTGGATGGCATAAAGTAGCTATAGTTCCCGGTCCAAAAAACTTGTTGAATCATCATCCCTTTGCCAAAATCAGTGCTCACTGAGAAGGATTAAAGGATTGTCCCTGATACTGGAAGACTCTCCAAAACTCCAAACTGCATTGAACTCCTTAGATAATTCTGCCTTTACAGTTAGAAAGGCTCTCCGAGGTCACCTAGCTCTATGATTTGGGGCAGCAAAGTGATTTGTTGTGACAAACCATTCTGTATATTACAGGACAACTGTTGTCATTGGTCCCGGGCACCCAGCTGTTGTGACAATGAAGACCCCCACAACTCCCAGTTGTGTGACAACCAACTCACCCACAGCACATTTCCAAATGCCTCCAAGCCTAAAGTTCTACGTTTACAGGTGAGGCATGAACAATCGATTCGGTGTCCTCTAACGTCTTAGTTCCTGGGCCACGACTGGGGCTCTTGAAGCCCACTGTGCTATCCCGTCTCCTCTCTTATTTTGGGAAATGACTGGCAAAAGCAGCATCCCTTGAGGTCATAAATGAATGAAATGGCAGGGAGAGAAAGGGTCACTTGTAAACTGCACCTTTCCCCACCGAAACGAAGGTCTGTATCATGGCTGCCCACAAAGTCGACTCTACATTGGACATCCTTTCCTCCTGCCTTCGCAGGGACCTTACACTATTCCACATCGACCTGATCCCGTGCATATTCAACCTTTTCCTCTCATTCGGACCCTTTCCGTCAGCATTTATGCTCATATAAAAATAAAGCAAGCCCCCCCCCCCCATAACCCCCTTCTATCCACCCGCACATCAGTTCCCAGCTTCCACGGTGAAGATTCCCAAAGGGTTTTCTGCACTTGCTCTCCTCCCGTCCCCACCTCCGTAGCCACTCCTAACACACTCCAGCGTGGCTCATGGTCACCGCGCTTTCATTCTCACGGACGCAATTAATTCCCTGCCGTTCCCTTACATAGAATATTTTTACCATCATCATGCTTCTGACCTCTCAGAAGTATAGATGTTTCATATTAATACTTTCTCCGGAGAAGGGAGTCCCCAGTTTTTATAAAACCCTTAAAAGGGTCTGCAGCGCCTCCCCCCCCAAAAAAAGTTATGGCGGGGAAAATTACAGATAATACTGATGTGTCGTCCAGCACATAACGTAAGAGCAGGTCTGGACACTTTGCGGATGAGCACCCTACAAGGGGACAGCCAAACTGCTTACCATTGAGTGGAGGATGACTTGTCCTGACCCTAGAGGCAGAGTGGAAGTGCCCCTGGGGGTCTCCAAGACCCTAACAGAGTCTTTTGCTTCTCTGAGAGGGCAAGTGGTGATTTCAAACTACTAATCTTGTGGTTAGCAGCCCAAGGCACCACCTACGGTGCCCCCAGGCCATTTCTCTACTAGCTAATACCTTAGAGAAAAGAGAGGAAGGAGACCAACAGGAAGTATGTATGTTATCATTCAGGGCTAAGCTTGGGGAGCATATGAGTGTAGGTTGAAAAAGCATAGCTACAAAATCAGACACCTTTGTTAAACAAAAATATCAAGATGTGGAACTACTGTTTTTTTTTTAAGTTTTATTGACACATGATTTATTTATATAAAATAAAATCCAGTAGTCTTACTACACATGATCTTAGCCAAAAGGCTGAGAAGTGAAAAAAATCCAGTAGTCTTATCATATTAGAAAGTTTTTTTGTTTTTGTTTTTGTTTTGGCATCACTGCTGTCCGGTGCTGGGAGTAGGAGGCCCAGCCCCACTGCTGGAATTGAACCTCCGTCCCAGTGGGCCGCAGTACCGCGCCCAACCACTACGCCACCGGGGCTCAGCCCATATTAGAAACTTTTTAATCATCACCACAATTAAGTTTAGAACATATGCTTCTTTCTTGTATTCATTGGTATTAGCTCCCCATTTCCCTCCAACCTCTTGTCATACCCCCAAAGAAGCCATTAATCCAGTTGCTATCAATATAGATTTATCTATCCTGGATTACACATCAAGAAAAACATGTACTATACCGCTGCCCGCCCGCCCCCCACTCCTAAAAGAGAAAGCAGAACAGAAAAAACCTTCAATTGAAAAGAACCCTCAAATGAAAAGAAAGCAGAAAATATTAAGAACTATATAACAAAACAGAGGAATTGTGTTAGTCTGGGTAGACTAGAGAAACAAATTCATGGACACACAGATGTGTATAAAAAAGGGGGTTTATATACAAGAGCAATTGAACATTGAGAAAACATCCCAACCCAGTCCAGTTCAAGGCTCTAAGTCTGCTATTAGCCCATAGGTCTGATACCAATCTATAAAGTCCCCTGCAGACTCACGAAACACACGCACTGATGCCAAATGCAGAAGGATCACAAGCCAGTGCGTAGAAAGTCTTTGGAGCCAGCGGTGTTATAAGCATCTCAGCACTGGCAGGGGTCTTTCTGTGGCTACTCCAGTTCCCAGGGCTGCACCAGGGTAGGTCCATGAGGTTTCTCCTCAGGGATCTCTCCCGGGAAGTGAGTCTTAGCAGTAGAGAGTCTTCAAGGGAGTGAACCAGATTTCCCAGAATTCTCAAGAGAAAGCCATGCCCACACAGAAGCCTCATTGGCTAAGATCTGATGGCCAGGCTAGACTCCACCCCTGCATTCTTAATCCTCAAATTGACAAATGATTATATAACTAACGTGGGGATCAAAAGGGAGCTCAAATGATAGGATGCTAAATTTTAACCTCGCTGTATCTGCAGTCATCCACTTTCCAAGGCACTCTGCCTGGTCTAGGGTCAGAGGGGATTCACTGGAGGCTTAATCCACATGGTGACCCTGAACATGAACTTTGGGTCTTCACTGTCACCATAGCCTTCTGCAAACTGGATGCTCAGAATTTAAGCTCCAGTATCGTTCACTTTTCCGGCCTTATATTTCATTGTTTGCAATTCTTGAATCATACAGGCCACTGTGCTTCTTCCACGTGGACTTTGCTGACCCCTCCTTTGGGTGACAGGTTGTTTGAAGACAAGCCCTAACACCCCAGACGATCTCCAATAGCCTGGCACCATCTGACTGACAAATCCTCTCTCTAGCTCTACACAGAGGTGATGTTTCTATCTCGGCTTGGCGGATCAAATCCAGCGGGGGATCTCAGGAGCAGCACTGGGTAGCTCCCATGACCACCAGAGGGCTTGTTTATTTTCAATTAACACTCCTTTTAACCATTTTTTAAGTGTCCAATGAGAGGAAGACAAATGTCTTACTAAGAAAACTGGTCTCCTTGCACCCCATGGATCACAGACACATTTAAAAACACATTTTGTTCGGAATAGACCCATGCATGTATAAGCTGGGGCCCTAGAAGCAATAGGATTTGACTTGTCCTCATACTGGGCTGTGGAAGAGGAACCTCACAATCGGTTATTCCCTCTGCTTTCACATCTCAGACTAGTTCCAGGCTGGAAGTCAAAAGGGATTTGCTACGTGGGTTAGGGGCTGGGAATGGCCAAGACCGCCGTGGCATTTGTAGCAGAAAAGAGGAGAGGGCGTGGAGAGAAACGAAAAGTCCTACAGGGTGCCAAGTTGCGACAGCAGAAGAGGGGTCCACGTCCATGAAAACTGGAAGTGACAGGTTATAACTTAGTTATGTGTTTCTATTAGCATGGTGAATCGAACTCAACCCACCTATGAGTGCAGCTTCCCACTGTGTCTGGTCGCAGTGAAGAGGTTGCCACCGAATTCTTTTCCTCGGAAGCACAGAACAAATCCTCCAGAAGCGCACCCTTGTCAACCGACAGGTTCTTTCCCATCTTCTCTTGCTGCACTGCCGCAGCCCTTGCTTCCAACCCGTGCTCACCGGCTCAGCCATCCCGACTCAAATGATCCCACAAGACAAGGCAGGATCGTCCCTGTGGGGTCTGAGTTTGTAACTCTTTAAAGGAGTAGAAGGTCCCGTCTTTCTCCCTCAGAGCCGCTGGTGGTTTCGAACTGTTGACCTTTTGGTTAGCAGCCCAAGGTCTGACCACGATGAGACCAGGGCTCCGTACTCAACACTTAATTTAATACGGGTAAAAATGAGGGCCTGAGCACATGCATTCCTCTTTCAAAGACGTTAAAGAGGGTTAACAGCAGGAATTTTGCTAACCATTGTTGTTCTCATTTATTAGCCCCCCAAAACAAAAACCTGGTAGCAGTTAAAAGGCAGACCCTAAACAAATAACTACATTGGCAAAATGTCATTAAAGGTATCTCTTTTGTACCTCCCTCACCTCTAGGCTCAACTTCAACTCAGTGCCCTTCTCTACCTGTTATGAAGCGTCCCCGGTTTCCTTGTTTCCCTCGCTAGTCAAGAAGATGACCTTGGGCTGAGCCCTGGTGGCGTAAGTGGTTGAGTGCGGAACTGCAGCCTGCAGGCTTGGCGGTTCAAATGCAGCAGCGGCTGGGTAGCGCCCACGACCACCAGAGGCAGTGATGCCCACAAAAAAAAAAAAAAAGAAGAAGAAGATGACCTTATGCATTTATACATACTCCAAATATTGCTTCTTATAAAGTATGTGTACTTTAGGAAGACTGATACTAGAGAAAGAATGGTAGCAAGTAAACAGCAGCCTAGCTAATGTTATAAACCAGGGGTCTGCTTTGTGATAATGTGATTATATATCTATCAGTACAGATCGAATGTAGGCTGTAACAAGGAGCGGTATAAGGTGGATGGGTAATCACTTTCTTTTCCAAAATCTATCCTGCTACCCTTCCTTCCCTGCTTCTTTTTTCTTTTACTTTAAAGACATTCTAAAGAAAGTCTATTTTGAAAAACAACAACACCGAAACACCTTTATACCACAGCTCACAGAAGACACTTCTAAAACGAAAGCCCGAAAGGTGAGAAATCTCATCCCTCACGGGAAGATACATGGATTACTCTCTGCTAGACATGGTTGAGGTCATGATCTTGTCTTGCGGATAGCCTTCATCTTGTGTCCCAAAGGACACTAGAGACTTCTACGTCTTTCAGAAGGCATTTAGTTAGAACCCTGCCCACACCTTTTATTTGAAAACAGCCCTCCCTTAGCCATGGATCAAAAAAAGTTTTAAACTAGAAGTGTTAAATCAAAGTATAGATACTACAATATAAATGTATTGAAGAACCATATACATGTACACAGAGAAAGTGATGAGAGAGAGAGACAGAGAGACAGAATGAGAGAGAGAGAGAGAGAGAGAGAGAGAGAGAGAGAGAGAGAGTTGTGTCTATCCTAAAGGTCTCTGAGAATTCTTTTATCAGGCCTGTGTAGATAGATAACAGACACTTCTTTAATCTTCTCTTTGAAGCTTCGGCTTCAAGATGAAAGTGAAGCTGTCACTTCTATGCAAGATTCATATTCAATGCCATCAGGTTCATGCAAATGATATTTATAACCAAAAAAATAGTTGAATGAATGCGTACAGAATGAGCAAAGAGAAAATACTGCAGTCATATTGATGAGGATGATTTTCATATTCAGTCCAAATTCACCCTGCTTCTCTTATCCCTCAAAGACGAAAGTAGAAGGATAACATTTCAGAACATTTGGTCTACTCTACAGAATATGTTTTAGAATTAGGCTTGCACCTGACCTAACTTTTCATTGGCTTCATGAACGTGAAAGCTGGACAAGGAATAAAGAAGACTGAAAAAGAAACCAATGCCTTTGAATTATGGAGTTGACAAAGAATAGTGGATACACCATGGACTCCAGAAGAATGAACAAGCCTGTGTTGGAAGAAGTACAACCAGAAGGGTCCTTAGAAATGAAGATGGCAAGACTTTGTCTCACCGACTTTGGACATGTCACCAGGAAAGACCGGTCTCTGGAGAAGGATATAATAATTAGACAATCAGAATATCCATGAAAAGAAGGAAGTTTCTGAAGACCCAGTTTGCAGGAGGCTGGGGATGACAGTAAAAGTCCAACGTCCATTGGCAGAGTCCCTCCAAGCACTGGCCTCCATTGAGCCTCAGATTCTTGAACAGCCTTGTCCACAGACAGACTGAATTGCAAAGTGGATTATTGAAGATATCATTTGGATTAAATGGAACATTTTGCCATCTGCTTTCCTTCTTGACCTATTTTTAACTAGCCCTAGTTTTTACGACACTGTGGACTTTGGGAATGAGGTATATCTGTGTTTTATTTTATTGTTGGTGGCACAGTGGGATTTGGGGGTATGCTTTTCTTTATATGAAATTCAGGGCAGGTAAGCCTGTAGAGACAGCAACTAGATCAATAGTTTCTTGGATTATGATAGGGGAGGTTGGGGGTGGGGGAGGAAGGACAAGAGATATTAATAACAGTAGAAGCAGGAAAAAAAGTTCCAAAATTGATTGTGTAATGGTTGCATGACTCTTTTATTTGAACCACTGAGTTGTATGATATGTGAACTATATGTCAATGGCATCTTTTTTTAAAAAAAAGAAAGACCTTGGACAATAGGTATTGACAGAGTAACTGCAGTCATGTGTTCAAACAGCAACAACTCTAAGAAGGACCCCGAACTGCACAGTGCTGTGTTCCACTGTCCATGGAGCCTCCATGAAGTGGAAGTAGCACAGTGGCACCAAGTGGCATCAGAATATGTGTACATTCCACACACACATGAAGGGGGCTGCAAAAATGTCACGGGAATTTCCATTATCTTTTCAATCCATTTCCCAGTCACCCTTTGCAGTCCCTTGTACCTGTTCGTGTATCAGTTCATGTCATTTTCATAAGAGCTACTATGATCCCCGTTTTCCAGATGGGAAAACAAACTCAGGCAGCTGAGACAAGTTGGCCAAGGCCAAGATCACATAGTGCTTAAGTGACAGAACCAAGATTTGTATCTAGGTCTTCGTGGCTCCAGAGTCTGAATTTTTAAGCTTTCATATGAACTACTTTCATATTAGCTGAAATTTAGAAAATAAGAGAAGACATCATTGTTTTGTTTGACCTCCTATGGATATTAGGGAGTGGTTACATCAGAGATTAGAGCAAGGCTCATGGAGTTCACAGTCGAACTTTATGAGACTCATGAACTCCTTAAAATTGTGGATGAAAAGTAACACCACTTTATTTTTCTTGGTGAAGAGGCTATAGACCTCATTAGAGTATCAAAAATGTTAAGAATCTCCTACTACCCCAAACTATAAGACCTATTGAAAGACCTGGTGGCATAGTGGTTCTTCTCCTAGCGGCTCACTGCAAGACCTTCTGAGTTAGATAAAGAAAACTCTCATGGCATTGTAAAGGAGCTATCCAGAAAGGCCTGTGTCTGGGATGCTATGTACTTTGAATCATCTAGAAGGCTTTTATTTTGCAAGACAACCCAAGGATTAACAGTGTTTTCTTACCTCTGACTCACGGATATCTAAACACAACATAAACCCCTCCCCTTGGTACTCCTGCTAAACAAAGTCAAATCAGTTCTTGAGGACTTAAGGATGCCCAAGTTTGAACTTCAACTTCTGTCACAGAACGGAGAGGCCTTCGAAATGCGGAGCCTCTTAAACCTCCCTCCCTCTCGACTCTCCTTGTTTCCTGGAAAGAATGAATCTCAAAATAGACTGCAAAAACGAACCGCTAGGTGTTCTCCTGGCAACAGAGGTGAAATAGTAGGACCCGCGCAGGACTTCAAGGAGAGGTTGGCAAGGTTAGGAAATACGCTTACAGTTGATCTTGAGTAGTGAACTCCATGGGAGATGTTGATGAGGCTCAAGGAGATGGCTTGGCTAAGAAATGATGACAGTCTGTACGCTGTGTATATCTCTTAGAATCTTTTTTCTCACTTGTGAAGATCCACACAGAGCTTGAATTTTGACTCTTTCTGCTACCAGCCTTCTTCCCACGCCTTTGCAGAAAGAATGAGCAAGTGGCAAAGGGTGATGCGGTGACAGGAACAAGTGAGAAAAGAGCACCATCTGCTGGAGGAAGCAGAGGCTTGGGACCCAGGTGTCCTGATACCAACCTTCGAAACAGGTAGAAATGGGAAAGTACCACAAGGGAGAAGGTTTCAGTTCCTTCGATCCCATCAAAAGTATAAGATCTACGGCCTGCCTACAGGAAGCTTACAGTCTAATCCAAAATATCATCTATGTCTACGTGAAGAAATGACAACCTAAGGCAGGAAAGAAATAGTAAGAAAAAAAAACTCCAAGAACAGAAGGACCTGGATCCTTTGGGGGAATGTAATATTTCAGAGACTTAAGTCTCTCCTTGTAAATTTGAGAAATGGTTCCAGTATAAAATCCAGTATCATCCTACTTTCAAAATGTAAGGGTCACAATGAAATTCATATCAAATAACAGGTAAAATGTTGGCTGTATAACTAATGACCAAAAAATTAAGTCCATTCCAGGACAATAAACTAAGACCCTATTCATATGAGAGTCTTCTCCTGCATTTTCATTAAGGAGAATTGCTACTGCTATCTGCCCAGCATCCCCCTGGTAAAAACCCCGGGAAGCCCTCTTGATTAGTTAGTTAATGCTCCCTCACTGCAGCCCTGGCTCTGGAAACTGACATTCTGACACTGTCTGCCCTAACCTCTAGCATTAGAACTGCCTGTGCATCTGCAAAGGGAAAGTCAAATGAACACTTGACTACAGTACTTCCGCATGCGTATTAAACACTTTTAATAATCAATGTAGAATTCCTACAGCAGGGTGTTATTACGTTTCTCTCGGCAGCAGGATCTCCCTTTAACCCCCAGATTCTGCCCTCTCATACTCCTGTGCCCCCTGTTGCCATGGATGACATCACCAGCCGTCCCAGTGAAACTTGAAAATCATCCCTGTACCCATATCTCTATTGCTACACCCTCGCCCCCTCAATCACCAAGACCTGTATATTCCATTCCTTTAATGCTTTTTCACTTATCTCCTCTCCATCTCCACAGGCCCTCAAAATGCCTTACCTAGATCAATGGAACCACAGCCTCATTCCTGCCATCCTCTCACTGCTCTCCATTCTCTGCAGCGACCATTACGAAGCGCAGGGCCGTGGTGATGAGGGTGCAAAGGTTTTGTAGACACGTCGGGTTGGGACTCCCAGCTCCTCCGTCTTCAAGTTATGAGGCTCTAAACAAACTGCTTCACTTCAACCTCAGTTATAAAAATAATAAGCTGATCTGCCTAAACTAGTTCTTGGGAGAATAAGGGAAGACAATGCACACAAGAACTGAGTACCAGGCCTGGCACCTGGTAAAGCATCTGGCAAATGCCGATTGTTTGTCACCAGCACCATGATGATTTTAATCACTGAAAACACAAACCCAGCCTGATCATTCCCTTATTTAAAAATCCTCTGCCGGCTCATCCCAAAGGGACCCTGGCGGTGCAGTGATTACAAGTTGGGTGGCTAATTCCAAGGTCAGCTGTTCAAAACCACCAGCTGCTCCTCCAGAGAAAGGGCTTTCTACTCCTGTGAAGCATGGCAGGTTCTGAAACCCACACTGGCAGTTCTCCCCGGGCCCATCGGGTCACGAGGAGTTGGCTTGACTCAATGGCAGTGAGTTGAGTGTGGAATGGCTCATCCCGGTTTCCTCTCCAGGACTCAGTTTCATCTCCTCTCCCTGTCCGTACATCCTTCCTTGTGTGCCCTCTTTTCCTCCTGACAAATCCTGGCTGGTCCTTTGAGGTGTCAGCTCAGTCCTCTGTGTTAAATACTCCCGCCCCCTCTGATCCATCTCCTAGCAGCACCTATAATACCACATTATAACCTTCTTGCTTATGTCACTAACTACTCAAAAGACAGTCCAAACCCTCAAGGAGCAATAATACATAACACGTGCTCAATAAAACCACATCAAACTCACTGCCATAAAGTCCATTCTGACTCAGAGACTCTCTTACTACAGAAACGAACGTGAGAAACGGAACATCCTAGGTAAGTTCGGTATGAGTGGAGGACAGAGTGAATTTCAGGCTGGAGAGTCAGGCAGCGGTCAAGGCACACAGGGCCTAGACTGCAGTAGTAAAGTACGTGAACTTTATTTCAATAAGATGATGCTGGCTTTATTTCCCTCTAGACCAGTCACATAAAGGCTAAAGGAGGGGACAACAAAAATCAAAGGAAGAGAAGAAACGGATGAATAGAAAGATAAAAACAAGAAAGCTTTGTCCAATTAAAGTCTTCAACCAAATTTTAAAAAATTCCCCAAGCATGGCTTCAAACACTAACCACAAGATGACCAACAAGAATATACTTCAAAAGACACGACCGACTACACAGCAGTGGCAAGAATCCAAAATATAAACACCATCAATCTGTTTCCTCATTAAAAGCTTTCATGAAGAAAATGATTTTATACAAATGCTAAAACTACTGATACATATTAACTGCAACAGTATCCTCATTAGAGACATAATATTACTTATTCACACTGTAGCAAAATCCAGAAAGAAAGCAGAAATCTAGAAAATAAACTTCTCTTGGTGACCCACTCTCACACCAATAGTGAATTACTAAGATTATCATAAAACTCCTGTCCTTATAGGTCCATGTTCTTCCTGCTAACTAATGAGATATATAAAGAAATCTTAAAACAGTTCTAAATTAGTTCACATAGTTTTTTCAAATCCCTACACACCTACTTATTTCAGAACATTACTTTTGCCTTCAATTTCACTTTATTCCCTAACTGTACAAGGTGGAACATGGGTCATTCTTACCCATTTGTTTCTTTAAATAGTGACTACAGAAGTCATGGTTAAGCATAAAGTGCCTGTCTTTGTTATCTAAGAACACCACAGTGGATGGTTTAACAAGCGAACTCCTTCTTTCACAGGTCAGGTGCCAGCTAGGGGAAGGCTTTCTCTCTCCATCACGCCTTTCTATGATTGAATAATAGCCCCTGTACACAGAGACCACACGGAGTGTGCCCGTTCGTCTGCCGGTGGACTTTTCCCTCACTCCTTTCGGCATCTGTGGGCTGAAATCCTGAGGAAGCTGTAAGTGTCTTTGGATCTAGGAGGTTCTCAGCACAGTGACCCTGAATCCCCAGGACACGCTCTGCTCCTGGCTCTTCCTTTTCAGGGACACTCAGGTCCTCTGAACTCTGCTTGCTTGTAATCGCTTGCATGTTTCAAAAGTGAGTGATTCAAGCTATAACCCAATTCTATCGACTGTATCTTGCTTCATTAACATCAGATCATAACAAAATAGATAATTAGATCATTACATAACTGCCAAGCCCCTGACAGACCTCGCCAAGATGACACATATTTTGGAGGCACGCCATCTAACTCAGGACATCACTCAATTATCCAAATCACAAAGCATGAAACAGACTTTGATCTAAAGAAGGCTAATGACCAGAAGACAGGTTCTATACCTTATCAATATAGGTCAAGATCCCTAAAAGTTCAGCCACAATCAGTCAGTCAATCCCAGGTCTTACCTGGCCCATCACGGGACCAGAAAATCCAGGTCTCTACCACACTTAGGGAGTCTTCATCATTGAAAATGTCCCGAGATGTTCCCAGACCACAGAACCAAAAACCAAGCTCACTGCCAGCGAGTCACTACTGATTCCTAGTGACCCGTAGGACAGGGTAGGACTGGCCCTGGGAGTGTCTGAGCCTGTCACTGTTTACAGGAGCACATGGCCTCATCTTTCTCCTCCCCCCACGGAGCAGCTGGGGGCTACAAACGGCAGCTCTCACAGGACACCGCACCACCAGCGCTCCTGCCCCAGTCCCAGGGAAGGACATCAAGCAGCAGGCAAACATCAGACCAAGACCCCTTACCAT
>PVJH01013008.1:0-62127 GCA_004026705.1 Nesogale talazaci | reverse complement strand
TTAATACAAAAAATTATAAAGTGATGATGGGTTTCCACATTGAGGACTTTGAAAATCTCTCTCCTTGAATTCTACCAGTGATCTTGCCCTTATTCCAATATGCCAAGTATGCGCCTGCCTCCAGACCTTTACTCATGCTGCTTCCTGAGGAGCATTTACTTATTATTTCTGTCTAGGTTGCTTTCTTTGATATCTCAGAGCTCCCTTGATGCAAACCTTGCTTTAAAGAAATAGCAAATTCGTTGTCATCGAGTAGATTCTGACTTATATTGAATAACGGAAACTGAGAACACCTCTTTCTACCACTGAGTGCCTGCTAGTTTCAAAAATGCTAGCCTTTCCGTGAGCAGGCAAGGAAAATGACCATTGCCTCTAGGACTCCTTAGATCTAGCTTAATGCTGCCCCCTCTATAAAAGATAGAGGCTTCTCCCTCACTTTTGTCCCGTAGTCTCTCTTTCTCTTTTGTTTTTCTCTAATCCCTTCCACAGCACTTAATGCCAAATGATATTGTGTGCCTATATTTTTATAACATATCATTTTATTGGGAGGCTTTTACAAATCTTATGAAAACCATCATTTAACAGTAATAAGTGCATGTGTACACATGTTGCCCTCAACATTTCCCAAATAGTTTCTTTCCACTTGATCCCTTGGTATCAGCTCCTCCTTTTCCTTCCTCCTTCTTCTTCCATTCTCCTACCCTCGTAAATCCTTGTTCAATTAGATAGCATTATTTTTATTTCATGTTTTACACTATCTACTGTCTTCCTTCACCCACATTTCTATTATTCATCCCTTGAGCGGGCTGCTATATATCCAAACTTGTGGTGGGTTTCTCCTTTCTCCCCATTCAATAACCTCCACTCTCATCATCCCCCTACTCATGATATCACTACTGCCACTACAGTTCCTAAGGGTTTTATCTGTCATGAATTCTGTGTGTCTAGAGCTCTTATCTGTACCAATTTATGTACTCCAGTCTAGCCAGATTTGTAAGGTAGAATTGGTTCATGTTAGTGGAGGGGAGGAAACAATCTGGAACTAGAAGAATAATGTGTGTTGCATAGGTGTTATACTGCAACCTTGTTGAATGATTCTTCCTTGTAACCATTCGGGGGGGGGGGGGATATCCAATTGCCTACTAATGGGTATTGGATCTCTACACCCCCACTCTCACATCTATATAACTATATATTTTAGGTCTTTTGATTCCTGATACCTGATCCCATTGACACCTCATGATCACACAGTTTGGTGTGTCAACTTATTTGCTTCCCTGCTAGGTGGCTGTTTGTTAATTCCAAGTCTTTAAGATCCCAGATGCTACAATTTTTGATAGCCAGACACCGTTCACTTTCTTCACCAAATTTGCTCATGCACCCATTTTGTCTTCAGTGAACAACAAAGAGTACCAGGTTATTAGAACACAATGTTCTTGTGTTAACGAATACCTTGAATAGAGAATCAAAGTCTGTCTGCTATCTTAATACTTAAAATATAACTGGCCTCTATCCCTTTCATTATATATATACACATTCCTATAACTATACCTCTATAAAGAGCTACATTATCATTACCACCACTAATTATCATCTATTGCCCTTTATGAAGGAGTCCTGGTAGAATAGTGGTTACACACTAAATCTGCTCACCTCAAAGTAAGTACATTGAAACCACCAGTGTGCTCCTTGGGAGAAAGACGAGGTTTTTTTAAGTGCTGTAAAGGTTCACAGTGTAGGTTGGAAACCTATATGGGCAGTTTTACCCTGTCCTACAGGGTCACTCTGAGTCAGAATTGACCCAGCGAGTAAGTTTCCCTTTACAGACCTAAATAATGAATAACTGAATGAGGTGGAAGTGACAGGGATTGATTTGTGCAAACGATTATTTTAGACAAAAGGCTACTGATGTTGTCCCCGTGGCTCTAGAATGGGCTCCAAATACCTTGGGAAAGCTGATTATACATTACTTCCCTGCCCTGCATTCACTGACAATATGCTGATCAATTGACGTTGCCCACCACAGACAATGGCAAAGGCTACAAATCATAGCCTTTCTTTTAAACCTGAAAATACATTTGTAAGCATTTTCCAGCATCCCCTGATATCTGCCTAGAGAAGGTAGGATAAATATATGTATCCATCATCATTTATACTGAGTATTCTGATGTTTGATGCTGAAAGGGATAAATTTCGTAGCCTAACTAACAATTCAATCTACCTGGGTGGAAAAGGACACCAGGAGGAAAGGTGAACTTGATAAAATAAATGACAAGCACAAAATTGGGATCTAAGAAAATTTTATTTTAACTTAGTAGGATGGATTGCAAATGTATAAAGCCATTGTCCATAACTGAGCAATGAATATTAAACGTCTTTAAAAAAATCACTACAAGCAAAGGATTTAAAATATCCAAGAGCAGAACCTCCTAAAATTGAGTGGATTCCTATTCATAGTAACCCTATCCAAGGTTATAAATCTTTAGATAAACAGATAGCCTCAACTTTTACCCACTGAACCACTGGCCTTATTGTTACTTGTCCATCATTTACACAGCAGCACTATTAGGACTCCTGAAAACATAAAGAAGACTATACTGCATGTGTCTTGGTGTCAATAAGTCTTGCAACTTCTAACCAGGATCTTGATATAGAGTGTTCTGTGAATAAAACAAAAGGAGATTTATCATACATATCTGTTTTTTTTTCACTTATAGACTGAAAATGATCAGTGCCCCTTCCTGTGTGACAGAAAAATTTCCAATTCCTTAAAGTTGGAGTGGCAGTAAAGTCTCTCAAATTCTCTCCCTAACTAGATTTTTATCATGTCTTTCTTTCAACAGTCTTAACCACAATAAGCAAATAATAAGCAATAAGCAAATATCACTGCTCTCCAGCAGAGGCACTTTCCTTGTTTTTAGGGCAAGTGGGAAGGAGTGATGGCTCTGAGTTGGGTGGGACACAGTGCAACTTCTGGCTATGCTCCAGAGTACATTGACCCTGTATTGACTTCTTTGTTGTTCAACCATAAAAGGGATAGGAGTCCCTGAGTAGTTCAAATGCAGTAACTGCTAACTGAAAGGTGGCTGGTTCAAATCTTCCCAGAAGTGCCTTCACTTCCAAATAGTCAATTGAAAATCCTAGTTGGACACTCATAGGGTCACCAGGAATGAAGTCAAAATCCACTTGTCCTCAATTGGTTGATTTTTTTTTATTGTGGCATCTATTATTACATCTGCTAATACAGATTTCATTCCCTCTACCTGGAGTTCCAATTTCTTCTTCATCCACTGCCAAACTCCTCATTCTTCAAGATTCACCTCACATACGGTCTCCAGTTTGAATTCTTCCCTAATATTTAGTGCTTTGTAGATAAAAATAAATAATGTTCCCATTCTTAAAACATGTGTAATCAATTTACAAGCAGCAAAAAAGAAAAGATGTGATGTCATAATGTAGAGAAATGCACTGTACAATGAATGATATCTACAAAGTTAATCATAATCCTCCCCTTGTTCTGGGAACATGACATTAGTGGTAGAAGCATCTCTGTTGTTTTATACCTATTTCTTCACAGACCTACTGGACCCATCATTCTATAATGCTTGAAATTAGATAGATTTTCTTATAACCATGTTTGAAATCAGGTCAAAAGTATAGTTAATTATAACTATTTTCAAGTGCAGAAATGTAGACTGTCTTTCTGAAGAGCTCATTTATTTCTTTTCAATCCACCTCATAGCTAACCTTTAAAAAACAAGCTTGGTGCGTGCTTCAGGGTAATGTTTGTGATTTCATAAAGTCATTTTTTTGTTTGTTTCATACTTTGGTTGCTGCTACTGAGATCCTTTGCAAACTTGGAGGTTAAAAAAAATGCCACTTCCTGCTTGAAGATTTGGACTGCTGGTTGATCTTAGAACGTTCTTGCTTGGTCATCTTGGTATGGGAGTTCAGCAGCACAGCAGTGGACAAATGGCCACTGACAGATAGGTTCTCCGGTCAGAACTTGAATCCAAGTCTCCAGTTTGGGAGATCATCACTGCCTTCAGTTCTTGTTATATTATGGAATCATATTCTAAAAATGTATTGTTCTTTGAGCTATATTTTTTTACTTCACAGGTTTACATGGAAATAATTCAATATCAATGCATTGAGTATAATGCTAACATGTCACCATTTATCCAGCAACTCTTTGTTTGCTTTTAATTTTTGGACACTTCATTTAAAGTAGCAAAAGATGTACTTTGCTTAGTTTAGCTTCAGGCAGATTTTTAAAAATACGAATCATAGGATGAAAATGTAGGGACATTTCAGATTTTGCAAAATTTTCCCAATATGCTAGGTTGTCCAAATTCATCTCCACCATTCATGTGTAGGAGATCCAATTTCCATCACCTTTGTTAAAAAAAATGATGAGCCTTGACAACTTTAGAAAGCAATAGAATGTTAAGACAGAGCAACTCAATTGCTGATTGTTGCTAAAAATCAATTCTTTGGAATTTCAGGATGTCTCTGTCACATTTGTAATGGCTTATGATGCATACTGCCTCCACAGGGCTTCTCCAGCACCCAGGGCTGCATCAGAGCAGGTCTATGTGGCTTCTCCTTGGGGATGTCTTGCAGGAAGTGAGCCTTGCAAGCTGAAGAAGGGAACTGGCTAAGGCAGTTGCACCCTGGTCTGACTCTTGGAAAACAAGAGCCCTGAGAACTAGAAAGGTGAGGCTTACCAAGCCTTTTATCTCTCTGCCCTTCAATTGATCCCACATGTGTTTATCAGCCAAGTTTGTGCAATAGACCATAACTATCTCAATATTTATGTTCACTGTCTAAGCTAAAACTACTGCCTCTTTTTATAAAAGCAAAACAGCTTGCAGAACAGTAAGGGGAACAGGAATGAGGAGTGTACCCTTAACAGCTGTCTTGACATCAAAAGCAAGGGTGTTGCTGTTTTGGACTTAAATGAATTACTTAAAGGAACAAAACTTGGGAAAATAACACTCACTATGAATTTCTAGTAAGAGTATACACAACGTGATTTATTCAAGCTGCATTCCTACATGAAATTCAGTTGCAAAACTCAAAGATCATTCTCACAATTACGTGTATTATTACAAACCTGACCAAGTTATAAGTCAGTCTCAGAAATGGTCAGGACACAGTTCTTCCAATCAAGATAGTTTCTGCTCAACTTTGCCCACAGGCATAATTCTCTCTTGGCCATGGCTTGCAAGCTGAACAGCCCCTTAGACCCTGCCCTGCTAGGAAATGTTACAAAACTCTTTTAAGGCTGCCATATAAGTCTGTCTATAGGTATTTAGGTCTAACTTTGTGGGTTAGCGAATCTAGCTCTCCAGGGAACTGTCTGAAGGAGTTCCACTTTACTCTGAGATTTCCAACCCACTGCTCTGTCTTGTACTCAGCCTCATAGTTCTGCTGCTCCTCCATCACTTTTCTGTCTCTTTTCTTGTGTCACAGCTTTCTGTCTTGAATGGAGTAGGTACAATGTGTAGGAATATAGGAGTCCAAAAGCCTTGTTTCACTCCTGATTTTCTTTCTTGGTTGATAATGCAATCTCCATTATGCTGCTGATATGTCTCATTTCCAACTCAGTAAGATGGCAAAACTAACCAGTGCTCTCATTAGATTTCCAAGTTTCTACCTGCACAGTCAATCCTATTAAAAATTACTCACAGTTTATTCATATGATTTCCCTCTCTTTTCTTACCCAGACTCATTTCAGATTTATTCTGGAATCAGGTTTTAGGCAGAAATTGGGAATCATTGAAACAATGGGAGAAATAACAACTAAAGTTCTGGGGATATTGGGTCATGAAGAGTGTCTGTAGGTGATACACAGCAATGGGACACAATGACCTTAAAATAAAGTGACCAGATTTTAACATTGGTAAAGCGGGACACCATTGACAATCTGGAGGGGGGGGGAGTAGAGGTGGTATATTTCCCTTCCCATTCTCCCAGCATTCCCTAGCTCGTGCATTCTTTCTAAAAATCGGGACTTTTTAAAAATGCTGCGGGATGCAGGGAAAATTGTTTGAAATCAGGCCTATCCCACCAAAGCGGGATGTCTGGTCACTTTACCTTAAAAAGCAAATGGCTTCAATGTTCAATGTAGCCTGGAATCCTAACTATGGGTGTGCTATAAGGATATAGAACAGGTCTTCTTATTTCATGCTAAGTCTTTGAGATAGCCAAAGAGCTATCTCTTAGACCCTACATTTATTCTTTCCACTGTATCAAATTGAATCTTATTTATGGGAAAATTTTATGGCATATCTCTTTTCCAGAAGCTGTAGAACCAAGCAGACCTTTTTGCCCAAACACGGAAAGAAGAGCCATGACAACCATCAACCATGGATTTTTAATCTCCTAATGTCTAAAGGGAAAACTTAGAGTTACTTACTGTTCCTTCCCCCAAAACCCTAACATCCATTGCCATTGGTTTAAATCTGATCATAGTGACTTTTTGGTCTTGATTAGTGTTCTCTATTTTACCTCTCTGCATGCCAATATTCACTGCAATGACGACACAAATCTCACTGGCAACATTCATGATTAAAGTATTTATTAAGGAAGTTGTCAGGATGTAATGCAAGTGAGAAAATGCTCAGCATACAGTTGTTTATTAGTACATGGTACAAATTTCTTTCAGGTCTGCTAGTAACTACTCAAAAGGGAGTGCCACTTCACTATAAACCTCACCCAAAAGAAAGTCGGCTCTCGCTCCATGGGTCAGCCAACCTAATTAAGTACCCAGAGGCACTGCACTCCAGCAAGCCTCAGCCTGAAGTCACTCAGCTCCATGTCCATGAGTCAGCAAGTCTAATTTTCCTAATTAGGTGCCCTGGGGCATCCCACTTCATAAGGCAGCCTCCTGCCCCAAAGCTTTAGTTGAGCTTTACTTGAATGTCCACCACTCTTTTATGTTCTAGCTCCTGCTGCTGCTGCTGATCCCCTGACCATACAGCTGTATTCTGGATCCAGGAGGTTCATCATGTAGGGATCTCAGGTCCAGAGAACGAACTCCATTTCTAGTTCTTGCTGGTAAGGGGATGCCTCCTCTTGTTTTTCATATGCTGCAGGATGACATTTCAGAGAAGGTCCCAATTATAGGGAATTTTATCACTATTTTCCCTCCGTGAATTTTATCAATATCTTTCCCCAAACTTCTTACTAGACCCACACAGAGAAAAGGTCCTTAGGAAGGAATTTGCAACTTTGGTTAGAGGAGTCACTTTAAATTGTTCACTACAGTGCCCATATATGAAAGTTCTCAGAATCTAAATCTTTGTGGGAGCTGACAATTTCTCCTGAATTGTGACTACTGGGTTTAAACGGTCTCGTTGTTTTCACCACAGAACCAATGTGGCTTCTCTCCTTTCAATAAATGCTTATTAAAACATCTAACATGTCCAGCACTTCAGTTGCATGGCTTCTTTTTTAACTATTTCACTTTCTTATATGTATCTGACAGAGGTGCTACCCATATGGATTATTAGCTCTCTGCTCTGGTCCTATGTATTATTCACTCCTCTATTTGTTGTCATCGAAAAAATTATATTATTTTGTGGCTTAGAAAAAAAGAAAGGAAAAGAAAAACATATCAACCATTTTCCCAAACCGAATTAAAAAGAGAGTCCTTCTTGAGTCTGTATATAGAAGACAATTCTTGCAGGAACCATAAGTACTGTTCTGGTATGGTCATTCTGCCCTGGGTTTGTAGAGGTCATGTTGACCAAATGGGAATGCCTAATGGATCAAAAATTAGGCCAAATGCATCACAGAGCTTGAAGTGGAAGCTGATGCAATGACCTTGCTCTTGGTGGAATGGGAATTTGGTATGATTGGAGGGCTCTGGAGGAATTGAACATACCAGCATTATATAACAATTCTGATATAATGCAAATAGTACTAAAAGAGAAATGTGAGTAACATGTTTGTTATTTCAGATTAGTATTAGATTTGTGAGCTTTCATTTAATTGATAGCGGAAGTTCCATCCAAAGCAGTCATTGACACAGATAAATTCTGTTAGAGCAGTGGTTCTCAACCATCCTAATGTTGTGACCCTTTAATATAGTTCCGCCTGTTGTGGTGACCCCCAACCATACAATTATTTTCATTGCTACTTCATATCTGTAATTTTGCTAGTTATGAATTGGGTCCTTTAGCCCCAAAAAGATCACAACCCATAGGTTGAGAATAGCTGTGTTAGATGATTTAATGGATAAACCTTAGAAGTTTGGATTATAGTTTGGATGAATGGTTAAAAGAATTATATTTTTCTGAGTGGCCAGTTTGTAGCCTAAGAGCAGTATAATACAAGCTATATATGAAAAACCAACAGCCAACATGGTAGTCAATGGAGAAGAGACTAAAACAATCTCACTGAAAAAGGGGGCCAACAAGGTTTTCCCTTGTTCCCACTCTTTTTACATCATACTGGAGGTCTTAGCTCACAACATATGGCAAAGAAAAGACATCAAAGGTATTTGTCTGAGGATGGAAGAGGTGAACTTATTGTTATTCACCGATGATATGATTTTATATATGGAAAATCCCAAAAGTTCCACAAGGGGAGAATTGGAAGCAATAGAGGAATATGTCAGATTGGCAGCATCCAAGATCCAGAAACACAAGACTATTGGGCTATTACATACATCGGACAGGATAGATTGAAATATCTAGGGATATAACTGACTAAAAAAAGCAAAAGATTTCTATGAAGAAAATTTCAGAACACTATTACAAGAAACCAAGAGTGACCTCAACAAAAGAAAGACTACCCCATGCTTGGGAATAGGAAGACTCAGCTTCCTGGAACGATTGCTGAAGACAAAATGGATGCATAAGCAAAAGTAATGAAGAAACTGATGGTCCCTGACTATCAAAAGATATTGTGTCTGGGGTATTAAAGGCTTGAAGATAAACAAGTGGTCCTCTAGCTGAATGACAACAAAGTTCACATTGAAGAAGCACCCTACTCTCTGTGATCATGAGATGTTGATGGTATCAGGTATTAGGCATCAAAGACCCAGAACAAAAAATAATATCAATGTGAATGAGGGGGAGTGTGGCATGGAGATGAGGGGGAGATGGCATGTGTCCATCTGTAGAAAATTGGGCATCCCCTTACAGAAGCGTCCCAAGGAAGAGACAATCCAGTCAGTGTGAAGTATACTGACAAAACATACAACATTCCTCTAGTTCTTTAATGCTCCCTCCCCCACCTCCAACTTCCATTATCATAATCCTAATTCTACCTTACAAATCCAGCTAGCCCAGAGCATGTACATGGGTACAGATAAGCGCTGGAAACACAGGGAATCCAGGACAGATAACAGCCTCAGGTCCCATATTGAGAGTAGCAATACCAGGAGGGGTAGGGGAACAGGGGGGTAGAGAAATGGCCAACCAATCACAATGATCTACATATAATCCCCTCCCAGGAAGACAGACAACAGAAAAGTGGGTGAAGGGAGACATCAGTCATGTAAGACTTGAAAAAATAATACTAATTTATATACTATCAAGGGGGATGGGCAGAGGGCTGTGGGGAGAGGGAAGGAAAAAATGAGGCACTGATATCAAGGGCTCAAGTAGAAAGAAAATGCTTGGAAAATGATGATGGCAAAAAATGTACAAATGTGCTTGACACATGGATGTGTGTATGGATTGTGATAGCTGTGTGAGCCCCCAGTAAACTGATTTAAAAAGAGAGAGAGAGTGTACTAATTCCAGAGAGCAGAACCCAAGATTGTGAAACGGTTCTCAGCAAGAAAAGCCCAGCTGACATGGACAATTGAAAAAGGACAGCTTCACTATGATCTGAATATTCTATGAAGACAGCATTTAAGAAAGGTTAAAAAAAAGTCAGCCAATCAGCAGTTTAAAAACAAAATGAATTTCTGTTTGAAATAGTGAATTTTCATAAATTGTAGTTTACATTGGGATGGCACACATGTTGAATAATAAAAAAAAAATCTTCCAAAGTTTTTCTTATCTAGTGTTTTTTCTTAAATCCAGAGGTTGTTTTTTATCTAAACAGGGATATTACATTTAATATTTTAGACTTCGTGTTGATAAATCTAGTCACTCTCTGTAACTTCTTGAGATAATTTTTAATATCAAATTTTGCTGTTGAATTTATTTACTTCCCCTTCTCATTTAACTGCTTCTGCTAACTTGATAAACATTTTTCCTTCATTAATAAGTGATAATATTGTCAATATGAAATCATGTAAATGCATTGTAAATGACCACGTAAGAGCAATGTTGCCAATATAATATTGTTGATAATATGATAAGTAACTGAAATTTTGAATGCATTGCCTAAGTTGGAAAGTCTGAGTATGGAAGACTTGTTATTTTTTAAAGTTTCTCCCATTTATCTACTTACTAAGCTACCTTACTGATTTACCATCCCTTTCATCTTTCCTTTCTCAAGGTGATGAGGGTTCAAATCCATAAGCCACTCCACAGAAAAAGAACGTGGCTGTCTGATCCAGCTGAACATTTCTCTTTTGTTTACAGGGTGGAAATGAATTGGCATCAGCTCAATGGCAGTCACTTTGGTTTGGTCTGGATTCTTCTCAAAACAGGAAAGATTTTGGTGATTTTCTATCCTCTCCTACTTTTCCTTCCATGTGGTGATCCCCGCTCCACTCCATGAATAGATAATCTGTTTCTTCCTCCATCAGCCGTATGATTTTGGGGCCCTAGGTATATGATAACTAATTATTTATGCCTTATCTTATTAATTACTTAATCAAAGTAGCTCTTCTTGGAGAACCTAAGTTTATTGTCCACTTGAGTTAGGAAGCTAAAATAGCTATCAGCACTTAGAGAAACCTCTTAATTTTGATCCTTAGTCCAAATTTAGACTAAAGCTGCCTAAAAGATGAATTTATAAGAGTTCTAATTCACATTGAACATTCAATGAATGTCTTCAAAATATTCTATTACTTATAAGCATTTTTTTATACATTTGTTGCTGACATGGCTAAAGAAGAGAGCTTGAAAATGAAGAGGTTATTTGCTACATACCTTGAAATACCTTATGCCATAATATGTCACAAAATAGCTACCCAATAGAAAGCATTAAATATGAAACAGCAGATCATGTGCATAAATATCCATGAGAAAAAGTTATTTGGTAGCTTTTAATAAAGCATGATTTGTAAAATGTCTGTGAAACTTAATTTGCTACTGAGTTTATTAAGCTAATTTGCAGGAAATAAATTAGACTCCATCAATTTGATAGTAAATAGCAGCATATGTTAAGCATGTTTTTCTTTTTAAAGTATTTAAGAAAAACATACAGAGGAAATGGGCAAAGCAAAGCAATATTGTGGAGATTGCAATCAATGACATGAAACATAATGTGTATGAATTATTGAATGGAAAATGGATTTGCTTTATAAAACTTCACTCTATTTACAGTGAAAAGTTCAATACAAAAAATAAAATGGAAGCAACGGTAAAGTTTATCTGGTAGAAACTGCTAGAACCCTCTCCTCCAAAACTGTATTTTTGGGGGGGCGGGGGGGACATCACTGGTCATGGACGCCACCCAGCACTGCTCCTGAGAGCTGCCACTGGATTTGGACCGCCAAGCCCGCGGGCCGCAGTCCTGCACTCAACCACTCACACCACTGGGGCTCAGGCCCAAACTGTGGTTCTTTAGTCATTCTTTAGGGCTCGAACTAAACCAAGGTTCCCTTCTGTCAAACAATACACAGGCTTGTATCTCCATGCCCATGAGTCAATTTCAGCTCATAATGAGCTCAAAAGACCAAGTAGAATTGTCCCTTTGGGTTTCCAAGGTTGTAAATCTTTCTGGGAAAAGATATCCTCATCTCGCCCCAGTGATACTACCAGAGCTGTATAAGGCAGACCTATAAGGTTAGAAAAACCTACCATACAAAATCAAAAGGGAAGTATTTTTCCCTTGAACAAATCACTAAAAGCAGTAAGGATCGGAAAGTAGAACAAATGGAAATGGTAAACACAGGGAGGCAATGGGAACAATGTGGTTACATTGTTTGGTGATTGCAATCCATGTCATGAAACAAAATGTGCCTGAATTGTTGAGCAGATAACCAATTTGCTCTGCAAATCTTGCAACGTACAGCAGAATGCTATTTTTTAAGTATTTCAGATAATTTCATGGCAACTGCTTAAAATGTGTCACACTACAATATTTTATGAAGATGGTGCTTAAGTCATTCTCATTCAACCTCACTCACTGCCATCCATTGGCTTTGACTGAGAGTCACCCCCTACTACACACTCTAATGTGATGTTGATCTTATAGCTCAGCCAGATTCTTGTTAAAATAACTATTATCTTCCCCTATATCCAAATTAGGAAAACATGAACCAGGGTATAAAATAGGACATGTCAATTTGATAGATGATGCCAGATTACTGCTACACCACAGTCCTGTCACGGTACTTTTACATTGAGATTACTTACATTCAGACAGAATTATATTTTCAAATGATTCTTAATAAAGCTAGTAAGCAACCCAGAGGAGTGGTTCAGAGTACAGACACTGGAGTCAAAGACTTTGAAATTTTAGAGCTCCATCCTGGCAACTGACCTACCTGGGTAATCTTGTTCTAATAGTATAATCTTTCTAAACTTTTATATTAGTGTTGAACCGTACGATAAAGGAAACCATGCTATATGATCATTGTGTATTAAGTGAAGCAATGCTTGTAGAGGACTTCGCAGGATGCTTGAAATAATGAAAATACTATGAACTCTTAAGGTGTAATGATGAAATTGTGAACCACCTCATGGCATGGATGAATTTGGAGGACATGAATCTAAGCCTCCTTAGTCAATCACCAAAAGATACATATTGTATGACACCACTATTATATAAAATAAAAATCAAGAAAACTTTTCCATACTAAAATAAACTTGGATGGTTATCAGGTGTGGGAGGGGAAAGGAAGGAGGGGGAAGCATAGGCTGGAGGGCAGACAAGTGTTAACGTGGTGAAAGTGAAGATAATGTCCTACAAGAAGGAGATGGTGGGTGAGGTGGGAGTAGTGGGATGAGCAACCAAGGAAGGCATTGGTAGACTTGAAAAGATAATTTGTCCAATATAATAAACGATCATCTAATGTGTACACTTCCACTTAATTCACAATAGAAAGTTAAAAAATAAATCAAGGGGAAATGTATATAGAAATAATCCTCTGAGAAATATTAGTCCTGGCAATTGATGTGCTGCCAAGTCCTGCCCCATACCATGGGCTCTTTTTCCTTTTTATTTTTGAACCAGTGATTTTTTTTCTCCTAAACCTAAAAGCAGCATAGTCATTAAAAAAAAATCTTGAGCTATCGAATATCAGACACTTGATGATTTTTCTGCATTCCTTTTCATTTGCATTTGAGGCAATGGGAAATACGATGACTTGGGTTAGGTGCATCTTAGTCCTGAAAGTAATATGATTGCTTTAAAGTGGTTTTGTGCAGCAGATTTACAGAATGCAACAAATCTTTGATATTTCCACTGTTGCTTCTATGAGCATTGTGGATTCAAGCAAGATGAGATGGTTCACACTTTCAAGGTTTTTTCTATTGATCATAGTCTCACCTATGGGTCAGGGTGTGAGAAGAATTTCAGTTGTCTTTATTGTGAATTGTGATCCATATTGAATTCTGCGATCTGTGATTTTCATCAGCACATGTTTCAAGTCCTCTTCACTGTCAGAAAGTAAAGTTGTGTCATCTTGTGTTATCACAGCTGTTGGTAAACCTTCCTCCAATCCTGATGGACATTCTTCTTCATATAATCCAGCTTCTCGGATTTGTTACTCAGCATACAGATTGAATAATATACAGTGAGAGGATATAACCCACATTCACACCTTTCCTGATGTGAAACCATGTGGTCTATCCTTGATCTGTTCCCACAATTGCCTCTTACTCTAGGTACAGTTTCTGCATGCGCATAATGAAGTGTTCTGGAATTCACATTCTCATCAAGCCTATCAATAGTTCATTCTGATCCTCATAATTGAATGCTTTTCCATACTCAATAAGACAGAACTAAAAATCTCTATGGAATTACTATCTTAGAGCTCTCATTCTGACATCAACAATCACACCCCTCATACCACATTTTTTTCTGAATTTGACCTGAACCCCCTGGCAGCTCACTCTTAATGTACCGCTACAACCTTTGTTGAATATCACAATAAATCCCAATATTTGGATAACTGTACTATGTGAGGTCACATTCAGGGAGATGGCTAGACCTTAGCTGCTAAACCATTTGGAACCCAGAGCCAACCAAGTTGAAACAAAACCTAATGCTCTAGGGAAGGGGTCAGCAAACCCTTGAGACCAAAGAGTCAATCCTGTCCCTCCTAACAACTTCAAAATCACTCAAGAACCTTAAATATGTTTTCCAAACACACGATATCATCGTCATCTGAAATAATAACTTTCAAACATTTACATTTTACTTCAGAGCAGCAGGTCCACACTCAAGCCGCAGTTTGCTGACCCCTGCAGGAGGCCAAGACATGGAACCTGTGGGAAAGAGGTCATGCTGAATTGCATCATCTGCAGCAAGTTACACACTAAGCAAGGTAAGCATAGGCTTCCATGTGCTTACTAGTATGTAGTGAGAGATCTTATAGTAAAACGGTCCAGCGTGTGCTTACCCTGCTTACTGGATACTTATTTATTTTCAGGGGCAATGAATTAGAAAAGATCCTTGATTGCTCTGCAAAGTGCTGTGTGGTTGGAAGATAGTCAGATATCACCTATATAGACAGCAGAATCTTTGACTAGTAAGTAAGCAAAAGCAATCCTTTGCTAACCTTGTGTTTATATAATCTAACAGTCGTATCACCTCCCTCTTTTAAAAGCACCAATGAAACTTTTCACTTTATAAACACACCATGATTTTATGACATGCTGTCGGATCCAGGAGAGCTGCCCAGTGGAGCTCTCCTTTGGGGGTCATGGCACTGGAGAGGCCAACTCTCAGGTAGGCTTGAAGATTTGCAGAGGAAACGGCAACCAAGAGAACAAGTGTGCAGCTGGGGAAGAGAGAATTGCCGATGAAGACCGAGTCATCAATCAAATGACAGACCCCATTCCCAGTCTCCAGTTAAACCCAAACCAGTTGTGCTTTATTGAAAAAAATAACCAATTATCTGGTTCTTTACAAAGGCAAGCAGAAGCGCCTCCGGGCCACATTCGGATGTTCTTAGGCATGTTCTGTCTGAGGAGAGGACCCTATGGAAATCATAAATCAACAAATTTTATGCTTATAAATATCTGATTTCATGCCTACTTATATTTGTAGAAATGTCATATTGAAACTATGAAGCATGAGCTATAACGAAGACACCCCTACAATATTCCTTTGTGTTGTTGCTTCTACATGATTTCTTAGGCTGCTTGAGTTACAGCCACGGGGAAAATGTTGCTCAAAATTATGGTGAAGCCTTATTAGCTTTATATACTGAAATTAACCCAGGTATTATTCACTTAGTGAGTAGTGAAACATGTCGAGACCACATAGGGTTTCTCCGTAGATTCTCTAGCAGAATCCTTTTGACTTCCTTGCCTCTTGATAGGACTTTGTTGTGAGTCGACGAACTCCATGAGATTTCCTACACATCTTGATGACTGTGCAGACTATGCTGCTCCATCTCTCCCACTGGGAATCCCTGGGAGCCACAAGCAGCTAAGCACTTGACTACAAGTCATAAAGGGTATGGGTAAAACCCACCCAGAGGTACCTCAAAAGACGAGCCTGGTGGTCTGCTTCTGAAAAACAACCTTGAAAACCCGATGAAGAGTGGTGTATACCAGACTGCAGACTCGGAAGATACAGTATTCACGCCTTTCACAACAAAGACTTGAAAAAAAATGAATGAAAGAAATATTAGTGACTCTCCAGGAACCTGCCGCTTCAAAGGAAAGGTTAAAGAAGTATGTCAAATATTGATGAGAAGACACTGAAGGAAAACAGAGAACAAGAGGGTATTTGGAGTGGCAAACTGCCAAGCAGTACAATGCGGTGGTGTTAGGCAGGGTGATCGAGAGAAGCAAATCCAGTGACACTCATCTGTGTAGAAGAAGATATTTATATCATGAAATAATTATCCTTCCATAAGGTATCCTGGCACAGGCTAACACAAGTCCGTAAGTCCAATGCTAAAAGTGACCAGGCATCCCGCTTTTTAACAATTTAACAATGTCCCGCGGTGTTTTAGAATTAAAATAAATATATTACAATACTATTTTTGTGTTCTATCAAAAATTTTGTTGCTCCATATAGACCACATTTTTAATCAAGAACCCTCTTTTCTCTCCAGTCAATACTGTCCCGCTTAAAATCTGGTCACTTGAAACTCCAGGCCAGTGATGCAGAAAAGTGAAGCAGCAAGCGGGAAGATCATGGGCTTTGGGATGCAGCATGATGTGTACTTAAGGTGGATGGAAACATGGGAGGGCACTGAAAGCTGTCAGGGTTGGGTGGCACTCACAGGGCCATGCTGGAGGGGGCAGCGTTCCAGCAAGTCGGAAAGTGGAGGAGCCGAGAGAGACAAAGGTTCCCACTTTCCCTGCTTACAAGAAGGTCATCTCCAAGGAGGCATCACCATGCTGTGATCTGATTGACAAGTTGGCTTCCACCCCTCCATTCCATCATCTTCAAAATGACATAAAAATCAGCTAATGACTACAGCGGTCAATTTAATTTTTTGTAAACAGTGCTCCCATTGGACCAAGAACCAAATTATAGGTTCTGTTTGCTCAGGACTCCACCTGCACCCACATCAGTAATCTGAAGTTAGATAAATATTTCCTTTCTTTCCTCTTCTATTTTCTCTTCCTTTTCTTTTTGCCTCCATGCCCCTTTTTTATTTTTCCTAGCAGTCAGGAAACAGCAACCCTACTAAGACATGCCCATGAGTGCTAACCCACTCCCTGGTTGAATGCCACTATCTGTCCAATACTTCTGGATTGATCGCAAATGGTGGTCCACAGATATCCATCCTGCCATTAGCTGCTCTGCATGAGCAGCCATCAGAAACTCATGCCCATATTCCTACCTAGCAGGAAACAGGAGGAGAGGGTAACAGTGCTGTTAAACCCGCAACCAGAGTAACACATTGCCCATTCCTATGCCAACCTCACAATTAGTCTTCTGTTTGGGCCCATTGTTGCAGTTATTTAAAATATGTCTTATATTTTTGTCTGATATTAGACACAAGCATGAATTTATGATGTAATCTCTAAAAAATAGCTAACTTGATCATAACATAATCCCTCTTTTGAATGATTATATGATACAAAGACACTTGACTGTTCAGAACGTAACTAGCTATGGCTCACTTGAGAAGAATGGGAATTCCAGAACAGTTCTTTGGGTTTGTGCAGAAGCTGAACATGGATCAAGAGGTAATAAGTACATTTATCTAATGCAATACATCTTAAGAGTCAACACATTGGTGACTCTTAAGAGTCACTTAACACATTGGTGACTATTCATAAGTATATTAATGCTTCATGTGCTGCCATTGCTAACTATTCTCAGGTTAACTTGTGTTTGCACTTACATTGGTTTGTGCAGCCAGCTCCTACAAAGACACATATTGCTTTCATACTTACATTAGTGTACACAGTTTGTAAGCCTGAGAGCAACATACCGGTGGGTCTTTATAGGAGCTGGCTACATGGGATAGTTTGAGCTTGAAATAACCAGTCAGAAAAGTGTTAACACTATTATCCTACTATATTCAAACAAAACAAAAGATCGGGGGAAACAACAAAGCATGAAATCAACAAATTAGTACAATAATACAACATTCTCTGAAACAACAGGCAACTTCAAGTTATACACATACACAAAGGACACAAGCCAAACTGCCTCAAACAAATGACCAAAATTCAGGGCCAAAATATCTTCCAGAGGAAGAATTACTGCTGGAATTAAGGGATCCAGAAGAATTACGTTTAGGTGCCTTCAATGGATTAAGAGACATATCACAGCTGAAAAAGATGAAACACTAAAATAATTCAAGAAAAAGTACAAGAGGAGACTGACAAAACAAATGGAAAGTTAGAAACCAGAAGAAAAAGGAAGCAGAATTGTAAAACTCTAAAAATAAATAATGGATTGGAAGAATAAAGGATTAGAATTGAATTATCATAAGACCGAATTAATAAAATTGGTAAAGATATCTTAATACTAATATGTAGGAGGAAGAATGATTTAGGGGAACACATGAAGAGGAAAATCTTATAAATCCAACTTATTGATGAAGCTACAGAAAACTAAATACAGAAGAAGCCAAGAGGATATTAAGATGGAGCAGACTAAAATAATAATGACAATAATAAAGTTAAATTTTAAAAAGGTAGAGCAGCCTGTTTTAACCCAGAAAAGATGAGAATAAATTACAAAAGAGTCTTAGGGGGACTTTATAAGCATACCAGAGAGAGAGAGAGAGAGAGAGAGAGAGAGAAGAAAATTATAAATGTTCAATAAACTTAAAACAGTAGAAATACTCTGTGGTTCTCACATAATTTCACATCAACTTGAAGATAAAGGAAAGTATAGGAGTGGTGTTCAGTTTGTCAATCTTGTCACAGGCTCAGTGGCTCTTGTCTTCTCACAGAGAGAGCACTTGGAACCTCCCTTTCCCTCTGTGCCATCATCTTCCTGCCAGCTGACCCTGTTCTCTACCTGAGCCACCACCAATGGATCCACATGACTTACACCCACCAGCCTGAATTCTTCCTGCATTCTCCATCCTTGCACACAACTGCATGAGTCTGAAGAGGGTCTTATGGACTTACCAGATTTATGGACTTGAGTTAAAGCAGGGTGGTTAAATATATATAATCAAGCTTTTTTTTACACGTGTATGAGTGTCTCTGGATTTGTTTCTATAGTCAATCTGACCTAAAACAATATAAATGATAAGAAATTCAACAGTAATAAATTCATCACTTAGTGATAATTACATTGAATATAAATGGATTCAATGCACTGGTGAGGACAGTAGCAGAATGAATAAAATACATGAGCCATGAATATGCTGTATAGTGATGACATGTTTTATACACAAAGACAAAAAAATTTGAGATTCAAAGGATGGAGAAACATATAAACCAAATGGCAATTAAAAAACATGAGTATCAATATTAATTTCTGATAAAGTAGACTTTAAGGCAAGGAAGGACATTACATTTCTGTAATTTTTTAAATGAATCATTTGGGGGGGGGCTCATACAACTCCCATCACAAGCCATACAAACATCAATTGTATGCAGGCCACATTTACACAGTTATTGCCATCATCACTCTCAAAATATCCTCCCTCCCTCCAGGCCCCCAGTATCAGCTCCCTATATTTTCCTTCCTACCCCCCTTCCCCTTGAACCCTTTGTAATTTACAAATTGTTATTATTTTCATACTGTACACTGTCCAATGTGTCCCAACACTCGCTTCCCTGTTGTCCGTGTCACAGAGAGGAGGCTACGTGTAGATCCCTGAAGTTGGTGCTCCCTTTCTATTCCTCCATTCCTCCACCCTCCTGGTATTACCACTCCTATTGCTAGTCTTGATGGATCATCTATCCCAAATTTCCCATGTTTCCAACTTCACTGTACATCTCCTGGTCTAGCTGGATTTATGTGGCAGAATTATGTGATCTTATACATAAAAAAATTCCAGAGCACAACAATAGAACCCATAGAAGTAGTGGTAGGATTAAAATAGACAAGGCACAGAATTAGTCAATGTGGTAAGACCTATTTTAAAGGGAAATATTAGGGCTGAGCCCCAGTGGCGTAGTGGTTGTGCGCGGGACTGCGGCCCACTGGGACGGAGGTTCAATTCCAGCAGTGGGGCTGGGCCTCCTACTCCCACCACCGGTGAGCAGTGATGCCAAAAAATAAATAAATAAATAAAGGGAAATATTAAAGAGAAATAGAAAAAACAATATCTTTTACAAAACACACCCAAAAGATGACATGTTTAGAAATAATCCTAACCAGTGAAACAGCAACAACAAAAAACCTATATAAAGAAAACTACTAAGCACTACTACAAGAAGAGGTCAACATATGTGGAGCAATGTATTATATATAGTGAATAAACCTAAATAGCCCTCAAAATCACCTACAAAGATAGTGCAATCCTCATCCAGAAGGCATCATTGTATTTTAAAGAGATGGAAATTGTAATTCCCAACATTATATGGTCAGAAAATAAACTCTAGGTTTACAAAGTGCCATGGTGGCCTAGTGATATGGTTAGACTGTTAACCATAAGGTCAGAATCTATAAACTCGGAAGCAAATTTTGGCAATGGATTATCACACTGGGGGTTAATCTTCCAAATTCATAGGAAACTTCAACACCTCAACAACTAAAGGACAAATATCCAGTAAAAAATAGGTCAGAGGATAAGAGCAGATACCTCATCAGAGAAAACACCCAGGAGTCCAAGAAACACACAATAAGTGTTTGTGACAACCATCCATTAGAGAGACCCGAATTAAAACATCAGAGAGCTATAATTTCATCATGGTATTAATAGCAAAGGTACAAAAATAAATAAACCCAAAATAACAACTATTGGTGAGTGCATAGTAAGGTTGAAGCCCTTCTAACTGTGGATGGGATGGTAAAATGGTGCAGCTACTGTGGAAAAGAGTATGGTGCTTCCTTCAAATATTGGAAAGAGAAACACTACATGATCCAGCAATCCTACCATTAGGTATACATCCTAGAGAAATGAGAGCCATGAGATGAGTATATGCAAAGCATATTGCATGTTCATCGCAGCAGTATTCACAATAGTAAAATGGACATAATCTTAATTTCCATCAGTAGACAGACAGACATACTACAGTTCACATGCAATCTGGAATACTATGCAATATAGGGATTCATAAGATTTTGCAGCAACCTTGTCAGTTTATGACACCAAAACCTAGATGTGAAGGTGAAATACTCTTGGTTTCTTAAAGGGGAAATAATAAATTTTAGCCTTTGACATGAATTATAAGTAAAAGTCAATAAAAGACCCAAATCTTCACAACTTGACCAAGAGATAACGCCACGATGAATGAACAAAAGATTGATGTTGTCAAGGACTTTGTCTTGCTCGGCTCCATGAGCCACGCTCCTGAAGTCAAGAGATCAAATAATGTGCTTCGTTGGGTGAATGTGCTGCACCCCATCTTTGTAAAGCGTTGGGAAGAAAAGAGGCTGCTTTGAGCACTAAGCTGAGCCTGACTCAAGTCATGGTATTTTCAATCATCTCACACGCATGCAAAAGTTTGTCGCGGAGTAAGGAAGCCTTACAAAGAGTACATGTATTTGCCTTGTGATGCTGCTAAAGAATATTGAAAGCAGCATCAACTGACCAAAGAACCAAAAACATGTCTAAGTACAAAGAGGGGGAAACTTTGTTTGACATATTTTGAAAGTGCTGTTAGGTGACACCAACCCTTGGAGAATGACATCATGCATGGTGAAATAGAAAGGCAGCAAAATAGAAGAAAGTCCTCCATCAGATGGATTGACACAGTAGCTGTGGCTCAAGCATGGCAACTTGCTCAAGCAAGTGCAGATGGCCCAGAACCAGGCACTCTTTGGGTCACTATGGGTCCAGAACTGACTTGATGGAGCCTAACAGCAGCAAACCTATGTGGGAGTCCCTGGGTGAGGCAAACTCTTGAAAATGTAACTACTAACCAAACGGTTGGCTTTTCAAGTCCATCTTGCAGTACCTTGAAGAAAGACCTGGCTAATAAATCGTCGAAAATGTCACAGACCACAGGTCTACTTCTGAGACTACGAGTCAGAATTGACTTAGCAATTGAGTTTTATACATATATTTATGTACATCCTTCAGAACATTAGATGTATTCACTGTGTGTTGCTAGTAGCAATGAGGAGGAAAAAATATAACACAATCTCCCTGCTATTTCTCATGTTATTTAGCTATTCAATAGAAGGGGCAAGTAACCACAGTAGCCGAGCAAGCTGAGTATAAAACAAGCAAATAAGCAAACCTCATAAAGATTTTCTCATAGCAGAAGTTCATACGCTTTTTCATACATTGCTGAACTACAAGCAAAGCAGCGGGGTCTGTGGTGCGAGGGCAATGACTCGGAAGCCCTCCCTCAGAAGCTGCTACAGGAGTTTCCCACTTGGGAGTCTTCTGACATGGAAGCCAGCGGACTGTGCCAGATAAGGTGCCCTGCATTCGAACTGGCAACAAGAACTTGCTTTAATCTAGAACTATAGCAACAGTGGTTCTGATCGCAGTGGCAATGGAAAAATGATTGGTTGAAATCCAGGCATCCTACCCCGATTGTTCTTATCCTTCAAGTCAGCACCAAGTGATGGGAGAGTGGGATTGAGCAAGACAAAGATAACAGGATAAGAACTTTTTTTTTTTTTTAATGAAGAGTGCTACATTGACAGGAATATTTCAAGGAACATGGACATTTGTTACTATAAAGCACATTGTTATTTTTTGTCGATTTATCAAACAGATATTGAATTAATGTTTACATGCTAGACATGACTTTTAGAGGCTTCCTCCCCCCCCCCTACAATTCAGCTCAGCCTGGCTCAACTTTCAACCAAACAATAGCCAGGGCTATAAGGTAAACAACAGCACCAGAACACCAAGAGGTACGCATTCTTTAGAACAATCAATCACCTATTAAAAGAATATTTGCTCAGGAACAAATCTCAGAAACCAGGAAGGAATAGGAAAGACAAGTGGACGTGGTGAATTAGGGAGGAAGCAGGAACAGTGCTTTTACATTGTGGGGACTGCAATCAACATCGCAGAATAAAATATTCTGAACATTGTTCAAGGGAAATTGTTCAAGGAAAACCAATGCACTCATTTTTTAACCCAAATCACAATAAAAAGCTAAGCAAGAAATAAAGGACACATAAACCCTAATTGTTAACAGTCTTTTAAAGTTACTATTATTAGCAATCACTTTACACAGGTAAGGAGATTGAAGAAAAGAGGTAATATAACTTCCTTATGGTCACACAACTCTAACTGGGGAAGCGGGATTACGTTTGATGTATCTTATGTGTGCTTAACCAACACTCTCCCTCCTGAAATTCCAGGTTTGATTTGAAAGCTGTGGAATCATCTATGCCCAGAAGGGAGCATGTTTACAAATAGAACTTTCTGATGTTTCTTCCTACCTCGCTGTGATTTTATCTCCTAATTCACCCAGTTAAACCCAGCTCCTCATCCTGTTTTTCCAGACCTTTCCTCCTCTTCCCTCATTGGCCGTGGGTGCCACTACTGAAGAATCAAGGTGTAAACTTTACATTAGTCATATTTCTGTAACATTATGAGAAGTAAACTGGATGAGTAAGTACGGCCTTTGGAGTCTAGCATCTACTCTGCCTCTAACCAGCTGTGTGACCTTGTTAAAACTAGAACCTCTTTGGATCAATTTTCCTTTGTCTGTAGAGGAAGACGCTGAATGAAGATAAGTCAACATTTCTTTAGGATTTTTTATAATCATTGTTCTATGGTATAAACAAACTAAATATTTTAGCAAGTCTTCTTAACATATTGATAGAATGGTTGAAACAAATGGTGCTAATGCTTGCTCCATGCATTTCAAAAACTTTTCTCATTTTTGTTTTCACTCTTGTTAATGTTCCTCCTTGCTACTACAGAGGCAAGAAGCTTTTATGCTACATTACCAGGTTTCACTTTGTTTTATTTATTTTTTATATTTTTGCATCACATTTTCAATGTGATAATACAAATCAGAATAATACAAGATAGTCCAAAGCCTGTCAGGATTTTTTTTGAGGAAATTCACAGGAACTTCCTGTATTTTCACAACCATTTAGCATATGCCAGATGGAGAAAATAATGCATTGCTTCCTGAAGAAATGGGACATTTCATAAGGCAGTTTTTCACACACATTTAAAAAAAAAGGCAGGAAAAAAAAAACACAACCAGCCCATTCTTTTATCTTTGAACCACCCTGATTCTAGAAAGGGGGGGAAGGCACCAGGAATCCCAAAACTTGTGGTAAAAAGAAGTCACCGTATAAATCTGAGAGCTTATGTAGGTCCTTTCACTTATAAACACTCTGGTAAGTGTTGGGGCAATTTGAAGAAGCCAAAGCCACTGTGCTTGCTTAAAGAGATTAGACTTCCAGGAAAGGTATAAATGAATGCTTGTGTTAACTGCGTGGTGATAGCAAAAGGGAGAGTGTAAGGTGGTGTCCAGGCCAGATCAGTAGCTTTAAAGACTCCTGTGAGGCTTGTGTCTGAAGCCACTGGCACCTTATAAAAGACCAGGAACCAGACTTCTTGGCTCAGAGAAATCCTTTGGGATTTGACCCCCACCTTCTGCTTTGGTCTCTGCTGTTCTTATTAGTGTGTCGCTGCATTGGGTCAGCGCTCTCCCTCTCCGTCCAGTCTGTCTGCATGGAGACCACCTGAGAGCCGCCAAGCCTTGAGGTGGAGACCCTGGATTCCTATCCGGATTAGACTCTCCACAGCTTAGCCTTTACTGGGGTGGTGAGGTCATCCCTGACACTCTTGTCTCTCCTATTTCCCACCCAGCCTGTCAGGAAACTTTCTGCCTTCAAAACTCATGGACAACCTGACCACTTCTCCCCATCTCCGTCACTTCTTTTACTCTCCAAAGCTGCTTCTAACCTTAACCTGGTCTCTCAGCTGGTTTTCCTGATTCTGCCTTTGCTCGTTTCTCAGTTATGGGTTGTGCTGTAGTACACAGACAGACCTTGATGCTTAAAGGCAGCAAGCATTGAATTACTCGTGGTGAATCCCTGGGCTAGACTGGAGTACACCCGGATAATTTCCCACTTGCTGTCTCTTGGGATCTATCACGTGAGGCATCAGCTGTTGACTGGAATGAAACCTCCCAAATGGCTCCCTGCATGGGTCTAGCTCCTCAGCAGTACCAGTCTGTCCAGACCCAGTGGGCATTATCAAGGATTCTAATTCTCCTCACATGATCTCTCCAATATGTGACCACACGTCAAACATGAAGTTCCAGGCTCAGAAATTTGCCAAAGCAGAAACTAAAGGGCCTCCTTAAGCAGGGCATCATTTTCCCACCGAGTAATTAGAAGCCATTGAAACAACCCAAGTTCAACGTGAAAGGACACAATAAATGGTGGTGAAAATTAAGAGTGTGTGGCTCTTTGAGTTCTCTCTTGGATTGTAGAGATTATACCTCTTCAGCTTGTTTAGTACATAGCAACTACAAAAATCTTCTCAAATATCTACCAAATGGTACAACTTAAGCAAAATTCTCCAATGATCTTTTGTGTCATTCAGAGTAGAAGCCCAAATCTAAACATTGGCCACCGAGGCTACTAACTACTTTCCTCTCCTACCTACCCCTTCCCCTGTGGCCACCTCTGGTCTCATGCCTTCTCATTGTTCTCCTCTCTCAATCTGCTCCAGCCACACTGAACTCCTCGAACACCCTATAATTTTCCATGCAGTGCCTCATGGATTTTTTATTTCTATTTTCTCTGCATTCAACTGTATTTCTCGATGTAGTTGTATGAATTCATCCCATAATCCCTCTAAATCTCTATACAAACATCACCTGCCCGATTGTGTCTGCCCTGATTGCCAACTAAAATGGTAATACTGATTTTATATGCCACCCCTTGTAGCTATATTTTTTCCTTACAGGCTATAATAACAATTGAATACATTATATGTTTTACTTTTTGAACATATTTTTCTGTTGCTTTTTCCACAATAGAAATGTAAGTAAAGAAAGCAACTCCTTAACATGGGCTGGATTGTGTCTCCTGATCTATGTCTAGATGTGGCTGCGTGAAGAGCTGCACTCTTGACCCTCTGCAGAGCCAGTTTTACCCCATCCTGTAGGTTTACTCTGAGTCAAAATTGACTCAGTGACCAAGAGTTGGTTTTTTGCTTTGGTTTTCTATATTTCCAGGACCTTGAACAGTGCCTAGCAAATAGTACATGTTCATCAAATAGGTGTTAAATGAATGAATGCTTCAACCCTCATTGTAGAGCGCTGACGGGTGCGTCTTTCTGAGTATTCTTGGATGCTGCCATCTAGGAATGTGTAGAGCACAAGTCAGGTGTATCTACCTGCAATAAGCTTTGAAAGACAGGTAAGTTTCCAGAAGTTGAGAGTGAAAGACAGGACATCTCAGATTGGGCCAATTTGTGAGCCACGAGGGCAGTGAATCATTAGTTTTGCCTGAAGAGACCCCAGGATTCAATTGTAGAAGACACATGCTGCCTATGTAGTTCAAGAGTTTTCAAATGACTGAGGGCCATGGAAATCATATATAATGGGAAAAGAGAGCAAGTACCCTGTAAGTGTGAGTTTGGGGAGAATAGACATGGTGGGGACCATTATCTTTGCTAATAAGTACTGGATGCCTGAGACTCAATCAGTATGGTCGATGGGTTCCATGGATCATCACAATTGTCACCATTCTCCTCTTAGGAGATGTTATAGCTCCCATTTTCCAGATCAGAAAACTGAGGCTCAAGACATGTAAATTAAATGAAGGGACACATCGGACAGTGTACAATATGAAAAAGTAAAAACAATTTGTAAGTTGTTGAGGGTTCATGGGTGAGGGGGAGTGGGGATGCAGGGGAAATATGGGGAACTGGTACTGGGACCCTAAGTGGAGGGAGAATGTTTTGAGGGTGATGGTGGCAATAAGTGTCCAAATGTGGTCTGCATACAATTGCATTATGTATTGATCATGATGGGGGTTGTATGAGCCCCCAATAAAATGATCTATCTAAAAAAGAGGTGGAAAAGGGAGCATGAGGGCTCAGGTAAAAATATTTGGAAATGAAGATGGGAATATGTGTACAAATATGCTTGATACAAATGATATATGGAATGCTACAAGAGCTGTAAGGGCCCCCAATAAAATCATTAGGGGAAAAAGACATGTAAATTACATAGCTCAGTTAAGATCCAAGAATTGAATTAAAATAGACCTTAATCCCTAAAGGCTAATGTATATTCTGTATAATTAGTCTTTGTAGTCTAACTCCTACATGATGCAATAGCCATCTTCATCATTTGAGGTAAGAGAGGAAGCATAAAAAATGATTTGGGAATGAAATAATGAAATAATTTATTCTCCCTTAGTTCACATATGCACTAAACTTCAGAAAACTTTCCAAAGCTAAACGTGGTGTTACGTTCTCAGGAAAGTAGAATTTTGGTTTCCTGAGAACTTAAGACTACGTATATGTCTTTGCCCACTACAGACTTTTATTTTAAAAAATCATTTTATTGGGAGCTATACAGCTCTTATCACAATCCATAAATATATCCATTGTGTCAAGCACATTTGCACATTTGTTGCCATCATCACGCTCAAAGCATTCCCTTTCTATTTGAGCCCCTGATATCAGCTCCTCATTTTCCCCTTACCTTTTCTCCCTCCTTCACCCTTAATAATTTATCATTTTTTTCATTGCTTACACTGACCAATGCCCCCCTTTATGCCCACTACAGACTTCTAAGCATTTTTAAAATGGCAATTTCTAGTTTGTGAATGCTGTATTTGGCAAACGGGGAAATCAGTTCTTTCACACAGACAACAATGTTTTACTCCCGTGTGGTCTGCCCGCATTCTTGATCTTTACAAGGGAGGACCCATGGATTTCCTGGGAAGGGGTGATCTTTGTGGGACCAGAAGTATTCATCAGAAACACTGAGAGTGTTAAGGATTTCTCTGTTCTACAGAAAGTCAAGTAAGTGGATTTTAATTGTTAACACCAACTTTAAAAGTCATGTTGTGAGTTGGTTTTATAAAGCATGAGGCTGGAAAAGAACTCATAAAAATTTTCTTTTTATTTAGAAGAGAAAATATGAAATGTAGTTGTAAGACAAGTTTAAAAGTACCTAGAAAGGATATTAAAATGATGCCTATCATATATCGAAATAAGAAAAAGCTACTGACAACTCTGACTTTTATTATTGTTTTGAAGCAGCAGAAAGTCATTGAGGAACAAGGAGGATATAATAGGATTTGGATTTAGAAAAGTTATGAGAAATGCCTGGTAAAAAGGAAAAGAAAGTTGAAACTGCAATTTGAGATTTAATTTTCAAATTTCCTAGTCTATTTCACATACAGGATTACATGGAAAAACTTGAAGTCATAAAGCCTTATTAAGACCTTAAGATTACCTCTTAAATACGCTTCTAAGAAAATATATTGCTCTAGTCATGCTTTCAAAGTACCTGGTTATGTTTTGTAAAATATGATCACATATGTCCTGAAAAGGACTCATTTTTCACTCTCACTTTTTTTTTGGGGGGGGGGGGTAATTAGCTGGACTGATGGACAATTTCTACAGAATAAAATTAACCCAAATATGTGCAGTTTGGAATCATTAATGCTGCCCAGTTTGAGAACATTTCTATTACTCCCTCAAAATTTTCTCATTTATAGTCAAATTGTGCTCCCATGATAGATCTCAGCCAACCACTTATTAATGCTTAATTTTATTTCAAAACCCTGATAGCACAGTATTTTACTAACCAGCTCGAAACAGTGTGTGAAAGACAAGAAAAGAACCGTGTAGGCACACACAGATCCTGGACAATTGAAGGAAGAGTCACCTAAATAATGTATGCTCCAGTTATAGAATGTGTTAGCTAACAATATCAACAAGACTTGTAGTTTTTTTGGAAAAATTATAAAGGCAGGTTTTACTTTTTCAAATGTCTGTGCTGACTGCTAATTGAGAAGTGGGTTTTGAAGTTGCTTGCTGTGTTAATCTGGGTAGACTAGAGGAACAAAATTATAGACGCGCATATGGATATAAGGAAAGGGTTTATATACAAAAGGAATGGAACACTGAGAAAGCATCCCAACTCAGTCCAGTTCAAAGTGATAAGTCCAATATTAGCCCATATGCCCAATACCAGTCTATAATGTCTCCTTCCGACTCACGAAGTCACAGGTCATGGGTGCAGAATCCTGGTGCTGGCAGGGCTCTCCCCATAGCTCCTCACTTCCAGGCCTCAGGGTTCATCCACAGCATCCAGGGGTGGCAGAAGCAACTCATCGCTGGCAGAGGTCTCCACATGGCCTCTCCCGCTTCAGAGGTCTGGCTCCATCAGGGCCAAGCTGTGTGGCCTCTCTGGCTCCTCAGATGCTGCCATCTTGTCTTGTTTGTGATTCATGGTCTCTGAGACTAACTCCCAACAACTGGGCAAAATAACTTCTCAACTTCGCGAGGGAATTATCATGAGATTTCCCCAACCTATCAGGAGAAAGCGATGCCCACACAGAGGCCTCATTGGCTACTCAATGGCTATCTCCAGATTAACAGGCCAGACTCCACCCCTACATCTAAATCATAAAATTAACATAAGCACATGACTGCCACACTTGCTTGAAGCTAACATTTTGAGACCACTTTTAAAACAAAATCTTAAGTGTGACGCCAAAAACACAAACTTGGGTATGATTACGATGGCATTTTTTAGCTGATACTAGGCGCTCTGGTGCAGTAGTGTCAGCGTTATAGCTTGGGTTGCAATTCACAAGGAGAGCTAGTGGAAAGCACCAGCCGCTCTTTGGGTAGAATGTTGGTGTTTTCAACTCCCATAAGGAGTTACTGTGTTGGAAATGCACAGGAGCGGTTCTACTCTTCCCGTTAAATAGCGCTATGAATTGCACTGACCCGATGGCAATGAGTTTGAGTGGACTATATTTTTATAGATAATTATGAAGCTTTTTGGCCATTGATGTATTGAAATATTACTTGATTTAAGATACTCCAACATTTTTGCTTTGCTTTCATGGGTAGCTATTTGATAATTATTTAATTCATTGTTTAAATGTACTTAGAATCTTTTTCTTAAGTGCTTTATATATAAATTCATCTTTATATTGATTTGTTAGTTTGGGGGGGGGCAGAGGGTGGCTATAGATATTCTCAGAATTTAATATAAATTACACTCACAAACTGAAAAGTGCGGGAATTATTTCTTTTCTTTGAAAATCTGAAAGACGAGTTCTGTAGAACCAGTTGGACCCGGTGTCATTTTTTAGTTAATTTCTTTGAATTTTTCCCCTTTTCCTTGTAGTTATTGATCCTGTCAAATATTTTGTTTCTCTATATTCCTGGTGATTTATAGTTCCTCAGAAAATTTCCTGTCAATAAATTTTAGAGTTCATTAATTCATTTATCCATATTTAGAGTACACAATCTTTTTATTCTTTATTAAAGATACTTAGATTTCATTCTCCTAAAAAACATGCCTGTGTGTCTTACTATTTTGTTTTTTTTTTCCTTTTACTTTTGGGTGGGGGAGTAATTCCTAGATTTATCAATGGATTATTTTTTATTCCATTTCATAATTTTTACTCATTTTCTAATGCCATATTTGATTGAAATAAGTTTTGCTATATGTTTTCAAAATATCATGAACTTTATATCCAGTTGGCTTATTTTCCTTTACTGTTCATATTCAGGATATCATTAAGGGCATTGATTTGATTTATCCTACATATTTTAGTTGCTTTATTTTAATTGTTTCTAAAGAGTACAGGATTCTACCAAAGAATTTACTTTTTTAAAAGACTGTGCTACAGTGATGATATTTTTTAAGTAAAATTTTTTAAAATAAAAAAAGTCTACCTCATGTCCTTTTCCCCTTCTGATTCTACAAACCTTTTCCCAGCACCTCTTAAAATTGACACTGTGGGGCAGTTGTAGACAGATCTGATGTTTCTTCCTGGTCAAGCTACCTATTTGATATCAAACTCCATCCCAATTTAAACATTACAGAGTCATGGTGGCCCTATTGAAATAGCAATATTCATCTACTCCAGAGTTTGGCCAACCCACTTTGATTAACGGATTGTATTGCAATGCATCGTGCTAGATCAAAAGGTAGTCACTTGACTAGAACAAGGGAAGACTGCATGACTTAAAATCAGGAAAGATCAATGTCAGAGTTTTATCTTTCATTATAGTTATTTAATCAGTGTACTGAGCAAAAATAGTCTGAGAAGCTAGACTATATAAAGCAGAATGCAGCAACCATTTGGAGGAAGGCTTATTAATATCCTGCAAGCAGAAGTCACAATCTTACCTGCTGATATAGAAGAGGACATAAAGCACTTGCTAACAAAAACCAAAGTTTGCAGCCTTTGTAATTCAGTTAGGACAAAAGACTGTATCATGGGAAATGGAAAATGACAATGGAGTTGTTAAGGATTTCATTGTCCTTGGATCAAAAATCAATGTTCATGAAAGCAGGCAAGAAATCCAATGACATATTGCTTGAATAAATCTGTGGCAAAAGATCTCTTGAAAGGACTGAAGAGCCAGAATGTTACTTGGAGGATAAAGCACAGCTGGTCCAAACTTTGGTATTCCCAATCTCCTTAAATGCATGTGAGTGTCAGACAATGAATAAGGAAGAGAGCAAAAGAATTGATGTGTTTGAATCATGACATTGGGAAAGAATATGGAGAGTGCCAAGGACTGCCAAAAGAACAAATAAAAGAATTGTCTTGCTGGAAGTACACCCAAAATTCTCCTTAGAAGAAAGGGTGGGAAATGTTGGACATGCTATCAGGAAAGGCCAGTCCTTGGACAAGGTCATCATGCTCAGTAAGGTAGATGGTCATGGAATGAAAGGAATATTCTCAATGAGATGGGTAGATATGGTGACTGCTAAAATGAGTTCAAACAGAACTAAACAATATTTTATTTTGTTGTGTATAGGAATTGGTATCAACTTGAAAACACCTAACTCTAGCAGCATGGTATAACATAGAAATTTTCCCATAAAGCATTAATAAAGAAGATCAAGGGATACAATTTAATATAGGGGAACTGAATAAAGCAGTGTGTAAAAATTATTGGGTAGATGAAGAAAAAGAAAATCCTGAAACCAAATGAGATTGAAAAGATTATATGCCAGAATATTTGAGACAAAACAAAAGCAGTTATCAGGGGTCAGTTTATACAAATAAACTCAAATCAAAGAAGCAGAAAGAATCAAAATCAACACCTTAACAACTCCAACAATTGCTAACAAGAACAGCAATAAAAGCTTAGTCACCAGAGGAAAGGAAGCAATAAAGATAAAAGCAGAAATAAATGAAACAGAAAAACAGTAGAGGGAATAAATAATACTAGAAGTTTGTTATATTGAATCATTAATAAAATTGGCAAAACACTGACAATGTTAACAAAGGAAAGGAAGAAGAAGCTGCAGATAATATAAATAAGAAATTAAATGACAACAGAACTTACTGAAATGAGAAAAACTTAATACCAGAATACTATGATGAACTACCCTCCAACAAATTTGAAAGCCTAGAAGAAAAGAACAGATGTCTAGAAATACACTACTTACCCAAACTAGCCTGGACAGAGAGGGACAAAAAAGTGAATAGACCATAAAATAAAAGTAATCGAATAAGTCTTTAAAAACAAAAACAACAACATTTCAACAACAACCATCAAAAGTCCTGACCCAAAGGCCTTCCTGGAGAATTCTGTGAGCCCTCTGGGGAAGCAATGATATCAAGTCTATTCCATTGTTTTTCCAGAATTCAGTAAGGGAAGGAACACTTCCCAATTGATTTTATGAAGCAAACAATCCCGCTGTCAGATCCAGGAAAACTCAAAAATCTCAAATCCATTATCAACAAGTGGTTTCTTTTCATGAAGAACCTATAGGACACAGCATAGTTGCTCAGAGGGTTTTCAAGACATTAGTCTCTCTGGAAAGAGATTGCCTCATTTCTCTGGCATGAAGCAGTTGACGGGTTCAAACACTGATCTTCTCATTAGCACCCCTGGGCTTTAAGACTGTGTCACCATGGCTCCTTAAGCCAGGCAAAGTTGTAACTGGAAAATAAAAGTATGGACCAATAACCTTCATAAACACAGGCATAAAAATTCTCAACAAAATCCTACACAGTATGATCCACCAGCATTAAAAAAATCATGACCAAATGGGGTTCAGGCCACATATGCAAAGAAGCTTCAATATTAGGAAACAACAAATGTAGCCTACCATATAAACAAGAGAAAATCTGATGAATGTATCGATCAATGCAGAAAAAAGCATTTGACAAGCTTCCGTACCCATTTCTGATAATAAAAAAACCCACTCAAGAAAATAAGAATAAAAGGAAAATTCTTCAGTATAATTAAGAGCAGATACACAAACAAACAGCCAACCTTAATTCCAGTACAGACAGGCTGAAAGCATTCCCTTGTGAATGGGAAACAGACGAGGACGCTTGTTGTCACCACTCCTATCCAATATTGTATTGGCAGTCTTGACCAGGACAACTAGGTAAGCAATAGAAAATAAAAGTACCTAAATTGATAAGGAGGTACTTAGACAATCACAAATTACAGATTATGTGGTCTTAAGCATCAAAAAGTTTAGCAACTCACTAAGAAAGTTATTAGGATTAATAGACAGTCTCAGCAAGGAGTCAGGTAACGAGGACTACATGCTGCCACATTTCTCTTATACCAACAAAGAAAACTCAGAAAAAGAAATCAGACAAACTACTATTGACGATGACTGTTACTGCTGCTGCTGCTGCTGCTGTTGTTAGGTGCCACGGAATGGTTTGCCTTCTGTACAACAGAAGAAAACACTACTCAGTCCTGTCCCATGTGCTTGCAGCCATGTGTCAATCCATCTTGTCATGAGCTTCCTCTTTTCTCCTCTGTCCTTTCACGTTCTTACCAAACATGTCCTTCCCCAGGGACTGGTCTCTCCTGACAACATGTCTAAAGTACATGAGATGAAATGTGACCATCTTTGCCTCTGAGGAGCATTCTGGCTGTACTTCTTCCCGGACAGATCTCTTGCTTCTTTTGGCAGTCTACGGCACTTTCAATATTCTTCATCAATGTAGTTCAAATTCATCAGCTCTTCTTCAATTTTCATTCGTCAATGTCCACTTTTCAGACACATATGAGGCAACGGAAAATACTATGGGTAGACCAAGGTGTACCTTAGACCTTAAAGTGGCATCTGTGTTTTCCAATGCTTTTAAAAGATCGTGCACAGCGTATTTACACAGTGCAATACATTCTTAGGTCTCATGGCTACTGCTTCCATGATCACTGCCTATGATTCCAAGAAAGGCAAACGCCTCGATAACTTCCGCCTTCTTTCCCTTTATGGTGAAGTGATCTATTAGTGCCGTGTGAAGATTTTGACTTTGCTTTGACTCGTGCTCCATACGGAACATTGCAATCCTCGTGGTTCATCAGAAATGCTTCAAGTTCTCCTCACTTTCAGAAAGTACGGTTGGATCATCTGCATATCTCAGGTTGCTAGCAACCTTTCTTCCTGTCCTGTGCTGTATTCTTCCTCATAGGACGCAGCTTCTCCAATGGTTTGCTCAGCATACAGACTGAAAAAGGATGGTGAGAAGACACACCCTTGATGCACCCCTTTCTCATTTTAAACCTTGCTGTGTCAAATCATGCAATTCTGTTCATACAACTGTCTCTCCATCCATATAGAGATGCCCCATAAATACAATGAAATGTTCTGGAATTCCCATTATTCCTTAGGCTATCCATAGTTTATTATCATTCACCTTTGCATACTCAAATGCCTTTGTATACTCAATAGAACATAATTAACCACCTTTCTCATATTCTGTACTATCAGCCAAGATCCATCTGATGTTAGCAGTGATGCCCCTTGCTCAACACCATTTCTGAATATGGTCTGAAATTCTCACAGCTCCTTGTTAAAGTACTGCTTCCATTTTTATTGAGTGATCGTCAGTAAAAGTTTAGTGCATGTGATAGCAATGATAATTTTCTATAGTTTGCATAGTCTTCCTGGTCACCTTTCTTTGGAATGAGTACACATTTGGATTGCTTCCAGTCAGTTGACCATGTCTTCTAGATATCTTGGGAAAGACGGGTGAGTGCTTCTAGTACTTCATCAGCTTGTTAAACATTTCAATTGGTATTCCATCATTTCCTGTAGCCTTGTTTTAAGTTAATGCCTCCAGTGTAACTTAGGACTTCTTCATTTGATATCATTGATTCTTGCTCATATGCTACCAATTGAAATTGTGGAATGTCAAGCAGCTCTTTTTGTACAGTGATTGTGTCTTCTCTCCATCTTTTTTGGACACTCTCGGCATCCTTCAATATTTGCTAATAGAATCTTGAAAAATTGTAACTTGAGACATGAGAATATTCTGGGATTCTTTCAGTTTAAGATATGCTGAGTATATTCTTCCTTTTTTTGTCTTATGACTCTAGGTCTTAGCACATTTTTGTTATAATATTTTACTGTGTCTTCTTGAGCTGCCCTTTGAAAAGTTCTGCTCAATTATTTTATTTCATCATTTCTTCCATTTGCTCCATTTCCAATAACTACCAAAAGCAATTAAAAATAAACCTAACCAAAAATACAAAAGTCTTTTAAAGAAAAGCATATCAAAACTACTGTAAGAAGCCTACATAAATGTTAGTGTATGCCATGCTCATGGATAGGAAGTCTTGATATTGTGAGATATTTATGAAAAGAATAGCTTCCTTAATGTGTTTCTTCCCGGTTCCTTTGTTTCTCTGTACAAGTCAGTGAAAGCCTTTCTGGAAGCAACATGCTATTGCCTAGAACTTTCCCCATTCTTGCACTCATGGGGTTCATTATCACTCAATTAATGATGGGAGAGACACACTGGTATGTATTAACTGGTCCAGGAGAATCATCACTGACTTTCTTGGCTAGGAGTTCCTTTACAAATGAGAGTGTTTCTATAAAACTCTAAATATAGTCATTCTTCAGAGTGCAAGATGAGGGTATGCAGAAATGAGGTATTGTCATTCTCCTATCTGCTTCACCTCACACTGATATCTTCTTTTGCAGTGGAAACTGCAAAAGGAAACTGCAGTGGAAACTATATTCAGAAATTTTCTAAGCTATGCATAATGGATGGAACTGTATTTCTTTCAGAGAAAGGACATTCATCAATAAGATTTTTCAGTGCCTCTGAAAATTTATCTCCCCACTTTTGATTCAAAGTGGAAGAGTAATTAGAACAATTAGCTACCTGCCATCACAGACCTCAAGTCAGAAGAATTATGTCAATGTTTGAGTTTAACTTGATAAACTCATAAAGCAATTTTTAAGTTTTTATGTCCATAGTGGTAGCTAATATCTTATTTCTAGGAGATCTAATACCTGGGTTACACTGATTCTATCACAAGCAACTTTTTTAAAATGCTGAATGTGTGACACTGTACTCCCACTGGTTTCTTTAAAGAAAACTGTTTGGCCTAATATAATTAATTTGTGGTCTCTAAAACAATCTTTTTGCTTCTTTTATTTTATTTATTCTAGCACAGATATGGAAAGCAATTCTTCAGTAATTTTTAAAATCAAATTTGAAATCACATGTGGAAATAAAATGTGCTGCCTTCTGTTAATTTTTCATTTACCTTTAAAACTATTTTGAACCTAATCATTCTCAGATTTTTGCCTATAAGTAGAATTTTGATATGCCAGAAATTAATTAAATGGATACAAAAAATATTTAAAGTCTGTACTTCCACCAATTATATTTAATCCAGGAGCAAAAGTATGAAGAACATGCTAAAACAGGCCCTTTCTGCCTCCTTTTAAGCATCCAGAGTTCTAAGTAATCTACTTCTGAGTTTGGCCAGTTTGTGAAGTGAACAGAGATGAATGTTCACTTGCACAAGTAGAGTATGTGTCCATGTTGTCCACTTTCGTTCACATTCATTTATTTCTCCATACAATTGGTCTTCTTACAACAAATCTTCCTTTTCTTTCCTACCTGTGTTTTAACCAATGAGCATTTTAATAGTTGCTTCATAGGAGCTTGAATTATTACTTCTGATAAAGAGATCTGATTCCCTCTCTGGACTAAAAGCACTCTAGTGGAACATCATCTCAGTCACATCCTTCTGCTTAACTGCAAACTGGACCTTCTCATGTAACTAATGTCCTTTCCTATTAATGTCCCCATTAGTGGTTCAACTCCAGTCACACAGATTTCATTGTCATTTCTTATTCATAGCAGGTAGGAACCTTCATCAAGGCTTTTGTATTTTCTTCATTCTTCTACTGAAAAACTCTTCTTTCCAGGGTTGACTGACTTGGCTTTCTTACCAACTTTGGGCCTTTCATTCAAGGCTACTCTCTCAGTACCGTTTTTTCCTGAGAACACGATTTATAAGGTCACCCTTCATTCATCACAGCATTCCTCTTTCTTGCTTTTTCTTTATAGTATTTACATCCACTATACTGAGTATTTTATTTATTGTTATGGAACAAATTGTGTCTCCCAAAACTATGTGTGGTAAATATTAATCCAGAGTGGGGTTGTGGGGTGAGGGCGAGGTATCTTAATCCATCTACCTGTGAATGCTATTTGAGAATAGGATACTCTTTATGTTATAAAGGTCATGTCAAAGTAGGATAAGTGTTAAGCCAAGCTTCTGATTTGAGATGGAAGTAGATATGGTGGATAGTATATGCCACAAGATCATCAAGGCACCTAGAAATAGGAAGCTGAGAAGATACAATAACCTTTCCCAGAGTAGACACAGAGAACTTTTCCCTAGAGTTATCGCACCAGGAGTTCCTTAACCTCTATCCTTCAGCCCTGCACAAAAAAAATATGTCTGTTCCTTCACGCCACCCTCTTATATCTTATAGCATGTCTGTAATAGCTGCATTTGACAGCTCAGACAGTTATTTGCTGTGCATATTATGCATAGCTCCTCTTTGAATGTAAACTTCCCGAGGAAAGAATATTTTTTGTTTCCTTTTATTGCTCTATTCTCAGGAACTAGAAAACTGTAAAGCTGTATAGTACCTGTAGATTCTCAATATACATTTATTATAATTGAATTAGTAACCCCCCTCCAAATTCTTAAATAATAGGCATAGGAAATATTCCACGCCTTTATTCATGGTTTCCTTTCCTATTTTTATTTAAGTTCGCCAAAGAATTTATGTCTACAAATATATAATCCTTTTTCTTATCACCTTTTAAAAGTCAGAAATATGGATGAATGATTTACCTAAACGCTGGGAATCCAAGTCAAGCTTTACCAGTTTAAGAATCATCACAAATTACCTTAGAAAACTAAGATAACTCTCCTTCACAACATAGTTCTTTTTCAAACTAGTCCGTCTTAGAGATTAGCTAAAGAATCCCCAGCTTTCAATGACCTTTTAGATATTTTTCAGTGCTGTGACTCAGTACAAAATATGAGATTAATAGAGATTAGATTATTGTATATTACTAACCTGTGTTCTATAAATCTGAATTTCACACAAAAATATTATGGTTTTAGGGGCTTCCAAAAGTTTCTTATGTTTACATAGATGCCTATGAAATCTGGGTGTAAAGGTAAAACTGAAAGTGGTAAGATAAACTCTAATAATTATCCTTGGGGTTAGCGATAGAATTATTAAATGTGCGTCAGTGAAAGTTTGCCCTCCATGTTTGCCAATTTACCACTGGAAAACACCATTCTAGAGGGCCAACACTGCCTGAATAAAGGGAAAGGAAAGATGAAAATGAGAGGACTGTTAAAAACATTTTGGCTTTGACTCTCAGGAAAAGTTCCACTTTGCATGCATGTTTTGGAATGAGTATATTATATAAATAAAAGGGGGGAAGCATATGTTTGATATAGTCACAATCTTGGTAAAAACTCCCAAAGGGCATAAGCATGTTTTTACGTAATCAACAGTAAGGATGTTCATTTGATTTAAGTGAAGAGTTGTTTTAAAATGAGTTTTGAAGGAAGTTGGGGGTTTTAGCAGTTGAAATCAGAGCCCTTCAAACTACAGATTTGCATTAATAAATAAGAGAAATGCCTGAAGAAACTCAATGTAGGAATATGGTGGTTTACAGCCTGCTGCTGGAGGAAAAATTCTGCACCGTCAAGGAAATGCCTGGAAATGAAGATGGAGAACAGAGAATCAAGTCAATGATCATATCTAACTTGATATGCTACGCATGAAATTACCTTAAGGATTTTAAATGATATAGAAGCATTTCAAGGACTATAAAGAATGTCTTCTCATGTTGAGGAGCCCTGGAAGCAGAGTGGTCACATATGGAGTGACTGATCACAAGGTGGGCTGTTGGAAACCACTAGCCATTCCTCAGGAGAGAGATGAGTTTAGCGTTATACTCAATGGCACTGAGTTTGGTTTTAAAAGATTTTTGAATCAAATAATGGGCTTTTGTAAATTTGAACTCACTGTTTTAGTAAAACAACACATATTTGATAGGAATTGAGTTACAAATGATCATTTGTTGCATGAAAAATCCGAAAGCAGTTTTTCTTATTCAGAAGTTATTTTAAAATGTACTCATTAAAATTTCTTTTATGTGCTTTTAATTGTTTTACAAATGGTCATGCATGCTGTTGAACTCATTTCTTCTAAACTAGTTTATGAGAAACAGACATACATTGAGTAGAACAAACCAGCTGCATTATGAGTACCAAAGGGTAGTTATTCTGTTTTCTGATTACAGTGTCCATCACTGTCAAGGAGAAAGAGGATGCATTTTACATGAGGAAACACTGAGGATGAACAAGAAAGGGAAATGAGCTAACCCAGGAGACAGAATAAAGTTTGAGGCACAGGGAACTTCAAGGTGCTTTGCTGCTGAGCAGTTACTATTATCAGGGACTTCTGCTTTGATGCTTCTCTGTAAAAACCTTGTGAACTTCTGTAAGGTCAAAGTTCACTTTGATGTTGGTTCTATTTCTGGTATTCAGCTATTTTGTGTGAAAATCTCCAGCACAAATGAGGTTGTTTCAAGGTGTCCTGGTGATGTAGCAGTTCTGTGTTGGCCTACAGCTGAAAGCCCTGCCTTCCAAAGCACGAGGGCTAGTTCTACACCATCTGGTAGGTACACTCTGAGCTCACATCAGCTCAATGGCAATAAGTTGAGTTCTGAATTTTTAAGAAAGGAAAGAATTCATAGAGATGCCGGATGCTCAGGTATGCCTATACTAGATGCTACAGAGTAGTGTACTGAATGTGAGCATCATATGATTCTGGTTAAGGGAGAGACCTGGGTTCCAGCCTGAGTGAAAATTTTGACTCTTCTGTGGTTGTTATCTCCCTACATTCTGTGAAGGGGTATTGGCAAAACTCCAGAATGTTTATTTTTAATCTATGGGTGTTAGTCCAGGTAGACCAGAGAAACAAACTCATAAACATGCATATGGATAGAAGAGAAAGGTGTGTGTGTGTGTGTGTGTGTGTGTGTGTGTGTGTGTGTGTGTATGGAATGGAACCATTGGAAAGCATCCCAACCCATTCCAGTCCAAGGTCATAAGTTCGATATTAGCCCATATATCGGAAACCAGTCTATAAAGTTTCCATCCAACTCACGAAGCATGTACAATGACAGCAGGACAATCACAGGCCAAGGGGTGTAGTGTCCTGTGTGTCCAGTGGCAGTAGAAGCATCCCAGCTTTGGCAGGGATCTTCCCAAGGCTCCTCATTTCCAGGGCTCAGGGCACATCAGCAGTATCCATTGGCGGTAGAAGCATCTCATCTCTGGCAGGGGTCTCTCTGTGGTTTCTCCAGCTTCTGAGGTCTGGTTCCATCAGGGTAGAACCATGTGGCTTCTCCTCTGGCTCCTCCAAGTTCCAAGATTCAGAATCCATCAACATGCCACCATCCTGTCTTGTCAGTTGAGTGTCTCCAAACAATTGGAAAGATGGTCTCTCAACACCACAATGGAAATATGGCAGACTTCCCAAAATTCTCAGAGAAAGCCATGCCCATGCAGAGGTCTCATTGCTATCTCCAGATTGACAGGCTAGCCTCCCAATCATGAAATGGACATATGAGTACATGACTGCCACACTATGTTTTTGGTTTTTTTACAAAACAACCTTATCACCTTCAAAGTACTCTCCATTACATTTAAGACATTTGTCAAATCTGCGATTCCATTCTTGGAAACATTTTTCAAACCTATCTGTTTAGATGGCTAACAGCATTTTCAACTGTCTTCCTTTTTTTCTCCACCTCTTCTACATCACTAAGTCGCTATCCTCTCATGTCCCTCTTCATTTGCAGAAACAGAATGAAGTTGTATAGAGTGATGTAAGGTGAATCAGGTGTGTGGTGGGGGAGGAGGGAGCAAGAGAGACATGATTGTTTTTGTCACAAACTTAAGCCCTGAAATAGTTGCATGAGCATGTGCATAGTCTTGTGGCCAAAACCAATCCCCAGTCTGCCACAAATCAGGCCTTTTTTTTCACAAAGTGTTATACAATTCTTTTCAGAACCTCTAAATAGACATCTTGACTGACAGTCTGACCCAGTGGAACAAACTCCATATGTGCTATGAGTTGACATTTTAGTCCAGGATGAAGTTTGTCAACAATCAACATTTCACCCTTATTGAAATGAGAATGCAACTCATACACTTGAATTTTTCCTATAATGCTGCCCTTATAAGCTATGTTCAACATCACAACAGTTTCTACAGCATTTTTACTAAGCAGGAAACTAAATTTCACAGCATCATTCTGTTTTCTTAAACTGACCATCACAAAAATGTGGTTCAAGTGAAACTACTTTTAACAAAAAAAATTTCACTGTGATCGGAGAGAAACTTCCTAGGCAATGCCACTGGGTGCACAACTCAAAGCGAGTTGCTGTATGATCATCTACCTCGGAAATGCATCACCTAGCAAGAAAGCTCCACTCCTTCCAGTGCAATTCCAGTTGTTGTTTTTTTTTGGGGGGGGGGGAGTTCCCTCCTAATTCTGCCAGCCATTTCTTAGTTTGTCACACTTTGGTCACTTTGTGTTGCTTTGATGCTGAAAGCTTTGCCACCAGTATTTCACCTAACAGTAAGATGTCCCAAAATTAACAGATTTTAGCTTCTGAAATACACCCCATAGAAATCCCTCTAGATCACAGAACATTTTTTGAGATTCCAGCTGCCTTATTTTAGACACAGAATCTGGTTGGATCAATGTATAAAGTAAAGTGGAGGGGGGCACTAAATGTGAGTCAGGTCCTCACGAGATGGATTGAGACAATGTCTATAACCATGGATTCAAATATATCCGCGATTATGAAGATGGTGCAGGATGAGGTAGTGCTTTGTTCTTTCACATGTAAGCAATGAGTCAAAACCAACATGACTAGATATAAAAACATAGGCATGTACATCTGTAAATAGATCATGATGGGAATATAGGTCTATGTACATTTATCCATAATAAGGTTAACTAATAAGGTAGCAGAGAGATAGTGAGCCTTTACTGAAGTCCTCCTTCAGTAAGTTGAAGAACACTTTGTTCAAATAACATGACATCTGTGATGCTCACCTTCCAGATATGATCTCAGAAGATAAAGTGGGTGCATAAGCTTATGTGGTAAAAAAAAAAACTGGTGTTGCCCAGCTATTACAACATGTAATGTCTGGGTTCATAAAAGTTTGAAGTTAAACAAATAGCCATATAGAATGGAAACAACAGAGTCCCATGGAAGAGATACACAAAACCCTATGATCATGAGGTTTTGACTGGATCAGGTATCAGGCATCAGGAAACAACCATTTCAACTTGGGTAAGGGACATCAGAATAGGGACCCGAAGTCCATTTGTTGATAATTGAGCATTCTCTCACAGAAGGATCGCAAGGAAGGGACAGGCCAGCCAGGGTTCAGTGTAGCACTGATGAAACACATAACATTCCTCTAGTTATTTAATGCTTCCTCCTCACCACTATGATGAACCCAATTCTACCTTACAAATCCAGCTAGACCAGAGCATCTACACTGAACAGATTAGAGCTTTAGACACAAAATTCAGGACAGATAATATCCTCAGAACCAATAATAAGGGGAGAGAAACCATGTGGATAGTGAGAAGGTTGGGGGAGAAGTGGGGTAAAGGGTAATCGATCAGAATGATAGACTTATTACCCCCACCCAGGAAAATGAGCAACAGAAGCTTGGGTGAAGGGATACAGTGAGTGGTGTAAAATATGAAAATAAAAATAATTTATAAATTATCAAGAGGTCATAAAGGTGGCAGGGTGGGGGAAAAAAGGAGCCGACACCATAGACTGAAGTAGAAATAAAGTGTTCTGAAAATTATGATGGCAACATATGTACAAATGTACTTGATGCAATTGATGTATGGATTGTTATGAGTTGTAAGATTCTCCCACTGAGATGATTGTTTTAAAAACAAAAGGACAAGTTGACCACAACTAATAACAAGAAATCACAGTTTTTTTTCAACTCTCAAATAAGAATCCCATAACCCCACCCTCTGCTGCTAGGTGGATTCTGACTCATAGCAACCCTGGATGGAATTTCTAAGACTGTAAACCTTTCCAGAAGTGGATAACCTCATTTTTTTCTTGAAGACTGACTAGTGGTTTGGAAGTGTCTACTTTGGGGATTATCAATCTAATGCTTAACCAGAGCTTAATGAGTTAAAGGCTTATTCTCATAAATTATGGAATCATATTGCACATTGGAAAGGGTTTTTATAAGAAGTAAGATAAGTCATGTAACATCCCTGGTGCAATCTTTGATGTGTTTTTAACTACTGCAGTCATGTGCTTAGGAGAATTCTCATCTGCTCTAAATTCCATACCTGGAGGCAATGCCAATTTTATAATATAGTAATCAGCTTTTTGGATATAGTCTCTGAGTGTTCTTTTTGCTCTGCCATCAGTTAAGTACAGAAGTTGCTATCTTTCTTTGCATTTCTGCTTCTGAATCTAAAGCAAATTTGCTGCCAATTATTAATACTATTTTCAGCCTCAGTTACTTCTTTATTCATAAATTAGAGTATGTTATGCCTAAAACAACCAAACCAACAGACAAAATGATCATTTTGCTTTATTAGGGCTTTTCGTAAAAAAAAAAAAAGGAGCCTGGTGGTATAGTGGTTATGCACTGGGCTGCGATCTAACTGGTCAGTTGTTCAAAACCACAAGATGATCCTCAATAGAAAGATGAGATCCTCGACTCCTGTCAAGAGTGGCAGCCCAGGAAACTCGCAGGGGCAGTGCTACTCTGTCGTATAAGCTCTCTATGATCGGGCATCAGCTCAATGATGCAGTGAGAGGGCTATTAGGGGAAAAGATGTATCCTAAAGTGAACCACTGATTGATATCGTTTTGTTTCTATCACATTTTCCTTTGTATTGTAGCTAATTCTGCCTTCCAAAAAAGCACATATCATGAAAAAGAGTATACCGATTTAGTTTTGATAAGTATTTTCCTCCTTGGTGGATATGTAGGGAAATAAATCCCTTGAAAGATCCAAGAGAATGTTCCATTGCCTTGCCAAGAGGCAGATTTCTTACTTACTGCTATCTCTTAATCAATCTAATTTGATTCTTTCATCAGCAAACAAAGTCATAAATATACATAATATCCATCTTCTACTGGTGAAAAGATATATCCTTTAACAACTTCACTATCTAGTTAATTCTTATATGAAAAAAATGAGCTAAAGACCCCTTCTTATAAATTATGTAATTTTGTTTCCTTTGCAGCATAAACTGCCCAACAAGAAACCTGGCCTTACAGTGATATTATTCTTCCTTTCACCAGAATTACCACCCCACTATCTTCAAATACCCGAAGAGACCCACTCAAAACCTCTGCCATGCTTCCTGCCAGAAAGCCCATCCCCTCTGTACCAAGACAACCCCAAGGGAACAGAGGGGTTCTTGCTAGACACAGTTTGTTTTGTCCAGACCTACCAGTATTATTTTGTCTATACATGGAGTAAGTGCAGCTTTTTTTTTTTGTTATACAGCTGTTTCCAACATGTGGCTATTTGAGGATAATTAAGCAACCCTTTGTGATATGGCTAATGATACGGAAGCAGCAGCTGGAAAGGTCTCCCCAGCTGTCCACAGCAAGGACTCCAGCATGAGTTTCCTGCACATTTTCAGTCTTCTCTGGAGCATACACAGAGTTGGTTTGTTGTTTTGTTGCTCACCCCCCCCCCACCCCCGAACTAACATCTGCAGGACACTTCTGACACACAAGGATGTGTTTGAACATCATAGTAGCATTTGGAAAGGCTTGTTTCATTTGACAGAATTTGCAAATCACATTTTTCCTCCTCAGAATAACTTGCAGTGTGGAAATGCTTCCATATGCTACAAGTTGTTCTCATCATTTTGCTGAAGGGGAAACAGAAAGAAGAGAAGCCTGGTTCGGTCTGGGACTTGCAGAAAGCACCAAGCTACAGCTGGCAGAGCCTGGGCTGTGGTCTTCCCACTGAGCACCTTGGATTCAGTGATGGTGCCCTCTGCCAAAGGTTAGTGGGTTGGTTCTCTATGTCAGAGACCATGTTAACACAAATTCATGAACAACTCTGCAAGTTATTGCTGCTGCCCATTGTGTTTGAGTCACGTCTGATACCTGTGTGTCAGCGTAGTGTAGTGGCCATTGGGTTGCTAAGGCTGCGATCTTGCTGAAGTGATTTTTTATTCTGTTGACTGAGATGACCCTATGTAGGCTTCAACAACCATCCTTTAAGCTCATTGCCCAACACTTAACCATCTGTATTACAAATGCCAATCAGTTTCTCAGGGAGGGAAGAAAAAAAAAAGGTCTATCTCACTTCTAAGGGTCACAGAAGTGAAAATGTCCCACATACCCTGTGGCCTTGTTTTGATAAAAAGAAAAATAATAATACTCATCCACAGGTCCATGTTGCTTGCTAGAGAAGGAGAGCAGCATCCAGGTCAAGAGTCAAAAGGACCTTATGAAAGTGAACTATCTGGGTCTCCCCTTTCACTCTTCAGAAATGGCCTATGGCCCCTTGAGGCAGAGCTAAAGAAAGAGTTCACCAACCACATTAAAAAAATTCATGAAGACCCAAAGTTTGGAATCTATTGAAAGACCCAGATGAAAGGATTATAAACGTTTTTAAAAATAGGTTACCTCTGCCCTCCGTGGCCAGGTTTGCAAAATCAATGCCCATGGGCTCATTTACTGTCTTAACAAAGACCCTTTTGATCTAAGCTAGAGATCCTAGATGCACTCGTGAACCCTGAATAGCAAACAAATCATGACAATTCCTATTAAAGGTAGTAACCACTCTATAAAAGAGGACAGAGTGGTTCATTTTGCTTTGGGGTAGTTTCTCAAGTGCAACACTGAGAATGAGTACTTTCGCTTAAGGGAGGGATGCACCTTCATGTGACTTCATGTTTTCCAGGAGCAGGGACATGGCTTTTGCTTTAAAGCACTCTCCCACAGGGGAGAGTGGTGGTGGGAAACTGGAAGGTGAAGACTATATTTTTGGCCCTCAGAGTGGTAAATGGAGAAGGAGCACGAAGAACACCATTCAGAAAAGTGTCATGATCCGTATTTTTATTATAGAAAAAAAGGGGCCTTAAAGGCAATGGGGGTAAATCAAACAATAGGGAAAGACAGTATGTGACTGACCCATTAGGAGGCTGATGTGATTTGAATTGCTTCCCCACAGATCTGAGTTTATAGTATTTGTTTCTGGAGAGCATACTACTGCTGGCGAGGGATTGAAATTCTCTATTAAAAGTCAAAAAAGCTGAAAAGGGAGATAATGGAATATGCTTCAATGAAAGTTAACTATCTGTTGTTTTCATTCAGTTTCTTCCATGGCAATAAAACACAACACCCTATTTTGAAATAAGTTCTAGAAATTCAAAAAATCAAAACTTCTGTGTCTCAACCTTTAATAGATGCCTTTGTGTATGTGTGTGCTTATTTAATCTTACTTACTTATTTTATTTATTTGTTTATTTATTTATTAGTACTGTGATACGGCAGTTGAGAAATTTGGAAATACCTCCCTAGAAAGTGGGAGATTCAGTTCTGGAACCCAAAACTTTGCCCTAGAGACTCAATTCCCTGAGTGTGTCATCATGAGCTTCATCTTGCCCCTTGGCTTTATTTGGCTTTGCACTCCCCTTCATTCCTTTATGTAATGTTGCATGTTTCTTGAATGTGGTACTCTGCTTGATTTTGTGAAATAGAACACACATTTAAGAAAATTTCACTTGGAAGCAGGAGGGATCTTTTATTTCCTAATTTCATTTTATGGCTCTCACCTGAAGTGAAGGATGGGCAAATAAAATACAAGTATATTTCACAGGACATATTTGTGCTTGAAAAAAAATGTGTCTTCTGAATTTTGCTTAAATGTCTATTTGAAAAAACAAGAGAGACCTTCCTGGACGATAAATTCTGAAACTGAAGTGAACTTGGTGGAGAAAAGAAAAAGCACTTCAGGTACATGTAGGGAAATTCTCCTTCGTCTTCTTGCCAGCTCCTAGTGTTAGTGATACGATTAAATTCTCTGAAACTTTGGGAGCTATTGAGCGTGGCCTGTCCTTATTGTTGCATGCCCACATGAGAAGTGCAACATGAGGCATCAAAATGATGAAAGATAGAGACTTCAAGGGCAGTGGAGAGAGCTAAATAGTGTTCTTTGTTTGCAGACTACATGGCACCAAGATAAGCCTATGGGTCCACTCCTGACACTCCTGGCACTGGCAAAGTGGGGCACAGTTCTGCTTCATGCCCAGGCTGAGAATGAAGAAGGAAAGGGGCACAGTCTCATGTATGAAGCACACAGAGCCACATGTTGCAACTCTTCTTCAAGCCTCCATATGATAGACTCTTGGACTCAAAAAAAAAAATCTAGTTCACACTTTGAAAAGATACCATGAAAAGTTCTCTCTCTCTCTCTCTCTCTCTCTCTCTCTCTCTGTCCTATCTAGAGGATTCTGACACATGATGATCTTAAGCATGTGGAACAGAAGTGCATTGCACAGAGTTTTCAAGGCTTGGACCTCCCAGAAGCAGATTGCCAGGCCTTTCTTCTGGTTGTCTCTGCATGGGTTCAAAACACCAGTCTTACCTTAACAGGTAAGTGCTCATCTAAGCGACTCCATTTTCAATAAGATCATATATGGCAAAATTTAAATGACCTTCCTTTCAAAAAGGGAGATAAGTGAGACTTTCTACTCCTATAAATATTTACAGCCTCAGAAATTCCAAGAAAAAGTTGCTCTGAGTCAGAATCGATGTGTTGGCTTGGAGTTCTGAGTCATGTGAAAGACAGTGTCAAACAAGTGGCCATCAATATCTGATTAAACCAATTCATCATGAATGAAATTTCTCTCTTCTTACATCTAGTTCAATTTCCCTCTAGGCCCCTTCTTACATCTAGTTCAAGAATAATCCAAACCAGATCAAAGGAAGAACGTATGTTGCAGTGGATTCGAGAGAAAATGAACACATAAATGGTATTTTAAAAAGGATAGGCCAACTCAATATATTGTTTGTAGGCTCCTGAAGTTTCAGTAATGAGAACACTCCAGGCTAAGTTCTCAACAGATGTTACAGGATTCCGCCACATGATTCCCATTAATGGTCCTGGGAATCCTACAGTGGAAACCTCAGCACTGTGTTGAGAATTCTCTCCATTGTTTTGGATCCCCCAAGGTCATAAGTGGTTGTTATGTAAATATCATAAGCTCATTTCTCAGTGCACCTTCATTCCTTCTAATTCTCTGTTATACATAGACAAATCCATCCGACTTATTCAGATCTTACTTGTAAGTACAGCACAAAAATCATGCTGAGGAGATTGTTAGATGAATAGTTACATTCACCTTCCTTGTGCTGTAGAGAGGTGAAGGAATGGTTGTGCTTATTGCTGATTCACTAATGATCCTTCAAGTTTCATTATGTGAGTCAATGCCTTTCTAATAAAACCCTCATTGAAATGAGCAGGCAGAGAGAAATAGAAACCAGTTCACAAAACCCTTTCAATGTAATATGACATAGAAATGAATAGGCCATTGCTAAACAAAGATGTTATTACAAAGATGAAATGAGCCTGTTGCAAGCTATCCTACTCTTGAGTTGAAATTTGCCAGAAAAGACCCATCCTGATCACTATTTCCTGATCATTGTCTAAGTGAATGCCTGGTCATTCCACAGGAGTTGACCTTCATTTCGTTATACACATGAAGGGCATTTCTACAAATTGGCAAAGACACACACCCTGGAAGTATCATCTCTCCTAGTGCAGAAAACAGACAACTGTTTAATGAAGTTCAGTGAGCCCTCTGGGTAGAGTGTTTCACTTTCTTCAGTGGAGCAAGTCAGATCTTACATCAAAGGGTTTGCCTTGGGAATAGACGGAGAAGATCTGCCCTTCTTCAAGGATATGAAACAGTAAATCATGAATAGGAGACTGATAAGAACCTGTCCTAGATACAGAATGCCCCCATTGGAAGAGATCTTAAAAATCATTTCTCATGGGAAAATGAAATCCTGGACACAGTAAATGGCATGGTTTTTGTTGTTGTCCTCATTAGGTACCATGGAACTGAATCCTGCACAGAGTTAGACAGAATTAGGGGCAAAGTTAGAACTGTAAGCATCACCTCTTGGCTTCTTTTTGTTGTTACCACCCAGACAGTAACCCCCAAACCCATGGCAACCCAATGTAGAACAGCAAAGAGGCCTGCCCCATACCACAGTAGAGCAGTATTCACTGCAATAAGTTGTGGGTTAGACTCGCCATTGGGGTCTCAATAGCTTATTTTCAAAAGTAGAGGGCCAGGGCTTTTTCCCTAGTCCTTCCTAGTTTGGAAGCACCACTGAAACCCATTCACATCTTTTCCCTATAACCTGGACATAATGACCTTTTTTAAGTTGTTAAATTTAATTCTTGAGTTTAGATATCTATTTCCTTTGGTAAAACCATGCTTTTTAGATCATTAAATTGATGGATTTTTTTTTTCAGTTTCTTTTGGATTTATTTTGCTCTTTGATTTTTTTTTATTTAGTTGTTTAAAAAGTAGCTCTGACTCCTTGAAATTTTTTGCAATGAGTATATATCTCTTGTCAAGAAGTAACTTAAGTAACTTTTAAAAATAAACATAATTCTATTCCTCTAAAATAATTCTTATTTCTAGTAATGTGATTTTTTTTTAGAAATTGGTTTGTATTAGTTGTGGGAACTCATATTTATACTTGAAAGATAGGACTTTAGAGTAAAAGGAACTTATTCAAATCTCTGACCTGCCATTTATAAGTGATGTGGTTGAGTTATTTAATTGCTCTTGATTGAATTATTTGATTGCTTCATGTTTCTTCGGCCTGCTCTCTAAAATGAGAAGATTAATATCACCTGTTTCTTAAACAATTGTGAATAACAAGTAAAATAGCATAAATACAAACCAAAAGCACTAAACTGGCAGTCACCCAGGAGATTCTGATTGATGGGGACCCTGTGGGACAGAGTACAACTGCAACTTTGGCTTTCCAAAGGTGTCAATCTCTATGTGGGCAGAAAGTCTCCCTCTTCTCTTGCAGTGAAATAGAGAGTATAAGTAAGATTTATTCCAAGTGGATTCTAGCTTTGATCCACTTATCATAAATTAGTCATTCTCATCTCTTTCTACATACACTTAGACACACATAGACAAATAGACATTTATGCACATGGAACCATGCACATTTCCAAGTTTACAAGTAGTAGTACCAAGGCAACTTCCCACTCAGGAACAAAGTGACACAAAGGGAGAGGAGCATGGGATAACTGACCTTGGGACCTTTCCCTTTCTTGGCTCTTCTATATTTTCTCATGTGTGATTCCAGAGGTGTGTGACCATCTTTCTTGCTAAAGCTAAAAGAGGAAAATGCCGTGACTCTATTGTGTAAGTTATAACCCAGAGTTCAACCAGAGACCACTATGCACTTTAAGGGTTTTGTTTTTGTTTGCAGGCAGGAGAACAAATATAGCCATTACTATGTCTTTTAATCACTAATGCTATTCCATGCAAAATTGTTTGTTTGTTTCACTTAGCTTCAGTCATCTTTGTCCTGAGGCTTACCAGGCTGTAGGAACCAAGGGTGGAAGAGTGTCCATGTGACAGGTAATGGCTATGTTGTCTTTCCTAGTATCGGGTTTCTTCCCTATGAACTGAAATGAACTCAATGGCACCTGCAGTAACAACTTGGATTTATAATAGCCACTGTGTGTGTGTTTTTAACCTTTAAATCTCACAGCTGCAAGTAGCAGCTCAAACTACAGGGAGACTTTTTTCCATGTTTTGGATACTCTTTCTTCCTGAAATAACTTATTTTAGTTTCTGTTATTATACTCTATCCCCAGAGAGTTTCCTTTTCCTCCTGTGTTGCTCATATTTTGATTCAATGGGAGCCAACATTGAGAGCAGAATGTTGAACTTTTCATTATGGGGTGGCAGTTAAAAAAAAGATATTGCTGAAGAACAGTTCACTGAAGGAAACATAAATGTGACAAAGAAACAAACAAATATATAAATTGGTAAACATCATTATTTATTAGGAAAATGTAAATTAAAACTAAAATGAGCTACCATTCTCAAAAAATCCATTAGTGTAGAGTTTCCACTAGACAGAGTTTCCCTGGCTTCCAATAGACATAGAGACAGAGAGGCACATTCTATTCTCTCACCAAGGAACTGGTGGCTGTAACAATGAAGTTGTGGTTAGCAGTTCAACATTTAACTGACAGAATGACCAGAGTTCTTTGAGACACCTTTCCGTACTTACTTTAAAAATCCATTGTCAGTGAGCTGATTCTAACACATGGAAATCCCAGGTGTTATGGAGAAGTTCAATTCTCTAGGGCTTTGGGGTTGTAATTTGTATAGAAGCAGATAGAGAGTACCAGTGGATCCAAACCAACTGCTATGTTAGTAGTTAAATGCAAATGGCTTATGGCATCAGGGAACTTAAAATTGCCAAGGTCAAAAAGACCCTACCAAGTTGCAAAGATAGAGAGCTCCTTGTACTTTTATATTTTGCTGGTGGAGAGGTAAGATGGTACAATCACTTTGGAAAACAATCTGCCAATTTCTTTTTCTTTCTTCTTTTTTTTTTTTTTTTAAGGCATCACTGCTCCTGTGAGGGGGAATCGAACCTCCATCCCAGTGGGCTGCAGTTCCATGCACAACCACTACGCCACCCGGGCTCAGCCCTGCCAATTTCTTAAAAATCTAAATATACACCTCTCATAGGATATAACCATCTCACTCTCAGGTGTTTATCTTAGAGAAATGAAAATATGTCTTTTTTAAAATGTGCACATGAATATCTGTATTAGATTTATTTAAAATTTTCCCAGATGGATATTAACCCAAATGTTCATCAACAGTTGAACAAGTAACCAAATGGTGATATGTCAGTGCAATGGAACACTACTCGACACTAAAAATGGAAGGGATTCATGATATAATTTTATGATATGGGTGCAGCAGTGAGAAAGAAGCTCAAAATAATGATGCATAGTGAAAGATATCAAATAAAAAAATCACATATACTGCATTTATATAACATTCCAGAAAGAGTAAACTAATTGCTACTGACAGACAATATGTGTGGGTATAAGGCTGGCGGGGAGAGGGATTACCAAGTGTTGTGGGAAACTTGTTGGAGTGAATCACGTGCTTATTTGTGGTGATGAGTTCCGCAGGGTATATGCATGTCAAATTATCCACCATAAAGTTATTAAAGGGATAAGAGAAAATCGAAAGACCCCCCAATATTCAACTAGCTTTGGTGGAGACTCTGATGAAGGAGTGGTAAAGAAATCGTACCTTAGAAGAGGTGGCTCTCTCTGCTGATACAAGGACTCTGATATTGTTGCGGGAGAAGCAGAGAAAGGGGAAGATTGGTCCTCAGTCACTCATTGACTGTGTCCAATCTAGCATTGGGATTTCCTGACTAAAGATCTGGGGCATGGGCAAATGCAGCATGAAATTATTTTGATGGTGAACAAAGTGCAAAATTATAAAGTAGGAAAAAAAATTATGAAGTAGGCCCCACCCACCCAGTCCCACTCCCACAGTTCTTTGTGGCACATTGTCTGATTGTAGCCAAAGGTCTTTTTCTGGAAATGCTTGGACACTCTCATTCTGCAGGGCTTTCTTTTATCACATTTTAAGCTGTGGATTGGCTATCTGTAAATCAGTCCATATCAGGTTAGCAAGCAGAATAGGCTCCTATTGGCTGGCCAGGCCTGGTTGGCCTTCCTTATCTCTTAAAGCCTTTTTAACTTCATGTAGACACACAATCCTGAGGCAGAAGGGAAATATTTTGGATTAAACAATCCAGGGCAGTTTGTAAACATTTGCCTTATTTAGTCCCTGGTATTATGCATAGAGTACAGGTTCCCCCTTTGTCCTATCAAAGGGACACACAATACTTCTGAGATTAGAACAGCCTTAAAAGTTCATCAGTTTCTCAGTTGTTATTCCTATTTCATTTTGCTTTGCTTTTAAGTACAGCATATGTTTCTTCTGGTTGAGCATGATCTTTCCTCTTTGCTGACTTAGAAAAATATTTTTTCCTATCTTTGGAGCATTTTCACTCTCCCTATCTTTTTTTTTTTCACAGAGAAAGCATTTTCCATAACCAAGAAAGAAAAAATGATACCCTAAATGGTGCCTGAGTATTAAGACTGCAATCAGAAGGTGTGAAAACATTTTCTTTTTCTGCTAAGGACAAACCTGCCATTGCCTTGGTAGAGATGTATTGTTTGCTCATGGGTTTAAGAGTGATGAAGCAGCTTTAGAATGAAAACAGTTATCATGGCACCCCTTGGACCCAACAGTCATACCACAGGCTCAGGGTTAGCGCCAATATGCTTGGGGATTGCTTTCTGAGCCGCAGAGATAACTTGAATCGTGGGCACCAGTGGCCCCACCCAAGGATGTGACTGATATATTCAGGAGAGCTGCCTAGTCCACAGTAGCTTAGATTTCTGACTCTAACTTTTTTTTAATCATTTTTTGGGGGGCTCATAAAACTCATACAATCCATACATCCACCCATTGAATGCCAAGCACATTTGTACATTCTCAAAACATCAATCTCAAAACATTTGCATTCTACTTAAGACCTTGGTATCAGCTTCTCATTTTCCCCCTTCCTCCCCTTTCCCCCTTCTTCATGAACCCTTGGAAATTTATGAATTATTGCTATTTTTGTCATATCTTATACTGTGTGATGTCTCCCTTCATCCACTTCCCTGTTGTCTGTATCCCAGGAGGAGGCTATATGTAGAACCTTATAGTAAGTTTGTCCTTTCTACCCCACCTTCTCCCCATGCTCCTGGTATCACCACTCTCATCACTGGTCCTGAAGGGATCATCTGTTCTGGATTCCCTGTGTTTATGTTTTCTATCTGGACCAGTGTACTTTCTCTGGTCTAGCTGGACTTATAAGGTAGGACTTATTAGGATCGTAATATTGGGGGAAGGATGCATTGAAGAAGAGGAAAGTTGTATGTTTCATCATTGCTACACTGCACCTTGACTGACTAATCTACTCCCTGCGACCCTTTTATCAGGGGATGTCCCATTACCTACAGATGGGCTTTGTGTCCCCCATATGTGCTCCCCCCTCATTTACAACAATATAAATTTTAGTTTTTTGATGCCTGATACCTGATCCCTTTGACACCTCATGATCGTATAGACTGGTGAGCTTCTTCCATGTGGGCTTTGTTTCTTCTGAGCTAGATGGCCACTTCTTTACCTTCAGGCCTTTAAGACTCCAGATGCTATATCTTTTGATAGTCGGGCACCATCAGCTCTCTTCACTATATTTGCTTATGCACACACTTATGCTTATTCACACACTTGTCTTCAGCAATCATCAGAAAGGTAGGCACACAATGATATGATTTTTTGTTCTTTGATGTCTGATAGCTGATTCCTTCGACCTCTCTTGGCCACATAGGATGGTGTGCTTCTTCCACGTGGGCTTTGTTGCTTCTGAGCTAGATGGCCACTTGTTAACCTTCAGGCCCTTAAGACCCCAGATGCTTTATCTTTTGATAGCTGGGCACCATCGGCTTTCTTCACCACTTTTGCTTATGCACACATTTGTCTTCATTGATCATGTCAAGAAGGTGAGAATTGTGGAATGAAAATTTAATAGAACAAAGTTCTTGCATTGAGAAAGTACTTGAGTAGAGGCCCAAAGACCATCTGCTGCCTTAATACTAAACCTATTAAGTTTATGCAAGTAGATCTATTTCCCCCTTCATCATATATAAATATATTTCCCTATGTACATGCCTGTATTTAGACCACTATAAATGTTCTTTGTCTCCTAGATGTTTCCCCTATTTTCTTTTACTTTCCTTTTGTCTCACTCTCACGTTCAGCCTTCATTTGGGTTTCAGTAATTTCTCTTAGTTATATTACCCTTGGTCAATCCCTACCAGGCCTCTCACAACCTCCTTGCCACTAGTTTTGTATCACTTCTTGTTCCCTTGTCCCTTGTTCCCATCTCACTTGGTTGGTCAACACTACCTCCTTTTCCCTACCTCCCCCTCTTCTATGTCCCCCAGGACCCATCGGTTCCTTTGTTTTCTCCTCCAGACTGTTCATTCAGCCTATACCTTATTTAAATAGGCCTGAAGAGTTAATAATATGCACACAAAGAATAAGACATAGCATGATAAAGCCACAAAAGAGAACAAAATGACAACAGCAAAAAAACAGAAAGAAAACAAAAGCCAATGTCCAGAAAAAATATATAAGTAAAATATAAAAATAGTAATAAAAAGGAAAAACCTGTAAATAGTTCAAGGTCTGTTTGTTGACCTCTAGGAGTGCCCTCCAGTTTAGTCTGGCCCCAAAGTCAATTCTTGACACTTCCTCGGAACCTCCATGCTCTGCTCTCTCCACTGCTCTGCTGCATACTCTTAATGCTTTGCCTTGGCGTGGTGGGGTCAGTCTGGGTGCAATCCCGACCTTGTGTCTTCAGTGTTGTCCCCTGTAGGGCCATGGGTCAGCAAGGGGCATTGTATCTCATAGTAGGGCCAACCATATGGTCCTCTCTGAGAGTTGGCTGTTCTGAGCAGGGATATAGTCCTCAAGAGCTGGTAGACCAGCATGTGCCCCACTATCTACTCTTCCCCCTTCATTTGCTATCATGTGCTCTGGTCAGACATGTCCCTCTCCCTAAGCTGCAGCCTCAGTGCTGTCCTCTAAAGGAAATGCTTCTGGGGGTAGGGGTGACCATCGACATAACTGGGATTCAGGGTGGGCCCTCAGAACCCGGCACTGGCTCCCAGCTCCACGCCATCTCACTGCATTCATGTCCTGGGACACTGGGTTGAAGTCTGGTCCCTCTTTGCCTGTGGAGATATTAACCATAACCTCCCCTTGAGTGGATTAGTGCCTAACTCTGACTTCTTTAGCTAGCAAAGGACTGTAAGCACTTGAACTACCCACTCACCAACAAGCCAAGATGGTGAGATAAAATAAAAACCTCAGCCTTTAAAGTTAAGAACCGTTCTTAGGAAAGAATTGCACTCTTGACAGTAGTGTGTGTGAAAGTGTGTCTGACTGCAGCTATTCGTTTTACTTGCCCTGTGCTTGTTGCTCTCAGAATATCAATAGTTTTACATAACCAGCCTATCCAAATGGGAAGCAATGGAACGATAAAGTGAAGAGAGTCATTTTTTAAAATCTTATAGTTTTCTATAGTATTTTTTCCATGGATGAAGTTTGAGACCTTTTGATTAGCCTGTGGGCCTAGATCAGTCTCCGATTTCCCTGCATGCAGCTTTCCAGGGAACAACAGCTTTGCACTGAGCCTTTCTAGTGAAACAGTAGGATGTGGGCTCCGTTCCAGGTAAATGCAACAATTTATTATTAGTTCTCGTAATCATAATCACTATAAACATTAATGCATTTTAACAATCTGGCAGCCAGTATCTTAAATCCCCAGGAATCTTAGTTAAATCCCAAAGAAAACTTTGTAACAGTTGTTTGGGGGCATTAGGAGAACATTTACAAGCAGGCAAAGACCACTTCTCCAATTTTCCAAGAGTCCTGACTGATGGTTCAGAATGGACCAGCATTTTGGTTTCCTTGGCTTTTGGACTGTTGCATCACATGAACACACAAAGAAGATGTAATTAGGACATGTATCATGCAAATACCGCACAGCCAGATTTTGGATGAAGGGTTAAAACCTGGAAAAAAAGCAAGTGATTTCACCAGAATCAACATGTTTGAATTTGTTACAGTGTTTGCCAAGCTCACAGCCATTTAAATTTCATGGATTCATAGTATTGACCTTTGTGGACTTCCCTGCTGTTGGAGGTCATTCCCTCTTGGTTCAATCAACTTCCTGTTGACAAAAAAAAAAAAAATCAAAAGCCCCAAAGGCTTCTTGGACCTTAACAGTTCTTACAAAGCAAATTATGATGATTTAAGTAAGAATGATTCAGAAACATATGGATTAAATTTCCTTTCACATACATGTGGGTCCAAATATTAAAGGAGAAAATGTTTGGAAGCCTATGTTTGTGGTTTTATCCAGTCTCGTGTGTTTGAATTGCAGTTTTAAACAGTGGAGAAGAACACTAGGCTTGAACCTACTGGGCAGGGTCCCGGTCTCAGCTCCCATAACAGCTAAGATGCTTCAGTAATGCAATCACTGTAGCGTATATTGTTGACCAACCGTTTTTACTCTATGAAACATTAACTTCCGAAGAGCAAGGATGATGTCCTTTTTGATGATGCTTCTTTTTCCCATTGGGACTCCAGCACACAAAATAGTGCCTGGTTTGTCTTTGTGATTAGCTTGTGTCCAGGCAGCCCTCAGTGTCTGGCCACCCCATGCACAATGAAATTAAATGCTTCCTAGTTCTGTATTGTTCTTGTGGTTTGTGAGGATAGGAGATTTGTAGGGTTTTCAATGGCTGGAATTTTGGATCTTGACTCTCAGGCCTTTCTTCCTAGTCTGTACTAGTCTGGAAGTTCTGCTAAAACCTGTTCAGCCTTAGAGCAACATACAAACCTCCATTGACAGATGTGTGGTGACTCTGTATAAAAGTATTGCCCAGGAATTGAATGGGGTTTGTGGAATGCAATGATTCTACCAATGAACCACCACTGTCTCTCCTACGTATGAAGAGAGCACTAAGTATGTGTGATAAGGATGAATACATTAATTGTATAATGAATCAGCCTGAGTCCACGTAGCCCTTTTTTGGCCAAGGCTTTGAGTTTCAGAGACTGTCCAGACTAGCTCAAATTCAATAAGCTGTAGGTGGCTGAGCCCCTGACTCATCACTGGCCCTCACACAAGGTTTCAAAATGTTCATCAACCCCCACTTAGAAATAAATTCTGGATGGGAGACTCTCACTAAATTTTTGGTTGTCAGATATCTGAGGCTGCATTTTCCCAGCAAAATTTGGGTTTGGTAAAACTCAGAAAAGTTTTCCCAAGAACATTCCCCCACAATCTAAACCTATGTATATTTTAGGGAAAATTTAATCCATATGCTCTTGTGTTCATTCACACACATCATCAACAAACTCTCGGGTAGGAGCTAATGTGAGATTTTTGTGCAAATGTTTTCTTTTTTTTATCACATAGCTCTAAAATTGCACTTTGCCAGTGGCATTTTGGGTGGGTCATATTGATGGCTGACCAAAACCTCCCATTCTTCCCTCCTAACTTCACCCTCATTCTGTCCTGTACTGGGCACACAGGCACCAAGAACCTCCTTTCCAGCTTATTGTTTGCTTAAGCCCAGTCGAGTCCATTTTGGCTTGTCATGGTCCCACATGACAGAGTAAAACTGCTTCATTGGGTTTTCTAAGCTAGAATCTTTACTGGAGCACCCTGCCAGGTCTTTTTGCCACAAAGCTAATAACTAGGTTCCAAATGCCGATCTTTCAATTAGCATCTACATGCTTTAGCATTTATGCAACTAAGTCAACTCATTTCTTGCGAGTGATTATTTCGAACATGGGCTTGTGATCTTACCTTGACCAGACACATTTCTGAATAGCTTCAAGCTAAACTGTCTTTGTTCTTTAAAACAAAACAAAACACAAAAACCTTAAAAGGTCCATCCATTGTATGCTTTTCTTCCTTCCTTTGGATGTTGTCTATAAAGAACAGTTGCAAGACCTGTTAAAGCCATCAGGGAACCATGAGAAGAAGTCCAAGGACCTTTTGGAGAAGGCAACCAGGAACCCCTACCATTATTAAACTTCTGAATTTATTAACCCTGGAACCAATCCTCCTACAGGTAGCTTGTCCTGGATTATAGCAAATTCCATAAAGTTTAAACCAGGTTTGGGTTCTGGTGGCATGGTGACTTACATACTATGTAGCTAACCTCAAAGTCAACAATTCAAACACACAATTGACTCAATGGGAGAACTGTAAGTCTTCTGCTCCTGTAAAGATTTACAGACCTGAAAACTCACAGGGAAATTCTTTTCTGTCCTACTAAGTGGCAGTGAGTCAGAATTGACTGTGTAAATTGTTTATTTTATAACTAAAGCATCCTAATCGAATACCTTTGCACTAGGATTTTCCACTTTCTGAATGGGTGTAATAAGTTCAGAGTCCATTTAATATAAAACTCTTCATTCTCCAACAAAACTTGAGTGCTTATATTTAATAGTTTGGGGACATTTATTGGAAAGCGAAAATAAATATTAAAAATATAAAAATGAGAAAGAAAAAACTTTATGCAGCAACTCTTTCCTCAACTGTATGTATTTAACAGTTATTTTTCTTTTTTGAAGTACCATAAAATTGTAACCAAAGATTCAAAAATCTCTTGAGACTCCATCTATCCTCTTTTAATTTGTAAATAAACAAAGTGTAAGATAAATTGGACTTTAGAAAGTACATTAAGTTACTTGAGATAATAAGCATAAAGGACATAATTTAGTAACTCCTACTCTCTCTTACACCTTGCCTTTAGCTACTCTTCCATCTTCCTCCATCTACTTCTACTTTTTTCTTGACCCTCAGTTATGACAGATATATTTGAAATAACAGCAGATTGAGGGGGAGAGAGAAAAAAAAAGCAAAATGTACTTAAGCATATTTCCTTCATTAAGTGATCAATTGCATAAAGTCACAATTCTAATTTGATTATATTACGCAACCCAGTTGGTATAAAATGTTGCACCTCCAGTAAAAAGTGCTAAGTGCCAGATAGTTCAAATGTAAGGTCATACACTAGAAAGGGGGAAGGACCTACAGGTAAAACTTCATCCAAGCATTTCAAAACATGTTTCTCAGTGTCTTATGTGTATACCAGAAATTTAGGGATTCATTTTGATTCATGAAACTGTCCTTGAAAACTAAGATTTATGTTGGTGTCAATGAGGAGAGGGTCCATTAAACCTGGGGGAACTCTGGAGAAAAACTACTCACACAAAAGAGTCTTCAGCATAAGAGAAGAATTGCTTAACAAAAGGGACAAGTTCATGTTGGGAATTAGTGAAGGTTGAAAGATAAGATGATGTGGATAGATTTTGAAGATAAGATCATGTGAAGAATCCCTACCAAATATTATCCTGGGAGGAACAGTCAACTCATTGTCTCTCAAATTATTATGCAATTATGAAGAACCTTGGGGATCTTACAAAGTGGCAGATCTGATTTGGGGCGGGGCCAACATTCTGCCTTTCTCATAACCTCCCCACAAAGTCTATGATTCTGGATCATGAAGAATTTGACTAGAATTTAGGACACATTTGCAGAACCTAATTCCAGGTCAGGAATTACAAATGTTCCTAAATTAATGCTGACCATGAAAGGAACCGGAGAATGGAAACTTCAGTATTACTAAAAAATTATGATCTTTTTCCCTAGATTAGCAGCTGGTTACATTTTCCTGGCATGAACTTGTGTTGTGTGCTGTGTATTTGAAGCCATATTGTCCAGACTTGCAGTCCTGTTTATGCTGTTCCCCACTGGAGTGTCCTTTGTTTGCTTTTCAACTGATTGAGGCTAGTAATTTTATCATTGTCTAGATGGTTAGGATGATTACATTCATTTATATAAAATGTGTTGCACAGGGCCTGGTGTCCAATAGCCATCCCATCAAATAGTCTTCCTATTTAAATAATTGCTGATTTTATTGGTACTATGAATTTCACAAATTACATGAGAAGCATTGCTAGGTAGCCAGAAAGGATGCATATCTGCAGTCATCCAAATACCTGTATTTCCTCTTAGAAGCAGATTAGTCCCTGCCGATTGTGTTAGGGAAATCATTGGGTGATGATATCAAACAGGACTTCCGTGTAACTAGAAAACTCTAATTACTTCCATGTGTTAAGTCTGATGAGGTGGAAAAAAAATGTCTCTGAACCACTTGCTGATTGTTAGGGGTATAATATATAATTCCCACCAGGAAATACATGGCATAAAACTTAGAAGTGCTGAAGCCCTAAGTAAGTTATGAAGGTCTTGCTGCTCACAAGAGCCATAAATGTATTTTACCAGTCCTCCAAATAGGTTACTAAATTCAGTTTCTTTTTTTCTTTGAAAACTACATTCTTCTTCATACACCCTCACAATTCTAAACCCATCTTCCTTATGCCATGAACACTCCTAGCACATATGTGAGTATCTCCACTCAAGACATTTATACACCAAATAAATTAAACTGTAGAGTTTGTATAGCCTCGTGAATTATTCTTGTAATAATTTCATTATTTAAATGAGAAAATAGCAGCTTTGAGATTCCAAGTCTTCACTGACGTCCTACAGAGGGCGGGCGACTCAGATCCTTGTGTACCTAAAGAGAGAAACCTGAGGACTAGTACGATGAAGAAAAGCTGTATGTAGCCTCTTCTACAGTTTATATTTGTAAAGTTAAGTTTCTGATGGGGTCTTTTTGGTCATGTGATCACATGGGCAGTATCAGGCAGTGATTAAACATGTGGATTGTGACTTAGGCTACCTGATTTCAAATCCTATGTCTGCTTCTTGCTCTCTGTGTAATTCAAGACAAACTACTTAGCCAGTCCCTCATTTTTTTTAACTTTATTGGGGGCTCTTACAGCTACTAAAACATTCAGTACATCATTTGTATCAAGCACATTTGCACACATATTTCCACATACATTTCCCAATGTTTTCCACTTGAGCCCTTGATACAAGCTCCTTTTAAAAAAAAAA